>JAODPA010093821.1:0-54182 GCA_025585075.1 Nepenthes mirabilis | reverse complement strand
ATCTTTATGCCGACTTTTTGCTTTTCTCTTTCTTTTTTTTTTTTCCCTCACAGTCGATCGCTTTCTCTCCCCATGATAGGACTCTTATTAAAGGGACAATGATCGAGGCAGTGTGCCAAGAAGGTCAGCTCAGCACGCTTCGCTTCCTCAGCCGAACACCTTGCATATCGGAAGAGGGAGAACCCTTTCTGATTGCGTGCGAATTTGTAATTCTGCTTCCTTTTTATTAAGGGATTTTTTCCTCCGTTGAGAGAAAGAAACCGAAGAATCTTTCTGGATTTTTATTTAAATGTCCCAAATTGCCTCTTCTGGTTAATTTATTTAACAGCTAGTCACTTATCAGTGATGGCGCCCAACTTTTCTTTGTCGTAAAACCAGTGAAAGAACGGGGGTGTGGAGTAAGAGAGTCGAGAGACCCACCATAGGCGTGCTGTCTAAAAGAAGGCGAAAGGATATAGGAAAGCAAGATACCATTCAGCTCATAGTGTAGACATTTTTGGATTATTCCTCCTTTGGTGGTTGTTTTATTCGTTTATTTTTTTATGAGTTTTGGCTTGGATTATTAAAGGGTTCTTGATTATTAAAGGGTTGAAACTTGAACTTTGTCTCAAATAGAGCAAACATTTGGGGTGTTTGTGGTTAAGAGAGTGAGCTCCCTTTTGGCTGCACAACATTTTCCTTTTTGGGTGCTTGTTTTCCTAGTTAGATTATTGGTTTGGAAAGCATTTTAGGTATTTGTATTCCCTCAACCTGCTTACTTCACAGGATTTGTATTTGGCTTAGCTTGTTTCATGCTTGTAGTTTCATCCTGTGCTTATTTTTCTGTTTTCCAGCGGATTTTCTTTCCTGTGTGGCTTTCTTGTGGCATTTGGAAAGATCATTTCTCATCTGGTTTGCTCTATTTCGTGCCTTTTCGGAATGGAAGAACTTTCAGAGAAAGAGGCAGCTTGTCCAAAGCTGCTAGACTTGATTCCAAGAGACAGAGAATGGGTTTTAAACAGAGAAGGTGGCCAGCAAAGAAGCCATGGCTGTACAGTTGAGGAGAAGCTCGAGCTGCGGCTGGGTCTTCCTGGTGATGATGATAGCTGCTGGCCAACCAAAAATAACCCAAAAATAGAAAGAGAAGAGTCTTTCCTCTCCCTGAGATACTTATCCTCCATGACTCACAGCAACGGTAACAATAGCTTCCCGACTCCATGGCCGTGCTCAGGGTACCAGCTTCATCAGCAAAATCAACAGCACTCACCGAAGGTCTCATTTCTTCAGTACCATACTTCTTCTCCTGCTGTGGCAAAGGAATCATCACAGCCCTGCAGCACTAGAATGGCAGAGTTGCAGAAAGCAGAGAAGGCGTTTTCATCGGCAGCTCCACCAAATAATACAGCTGTTCCCGGCAACTCTCAGAAAAGGTACCACTTCACCCTCTCCGACTTCTGTGTACTCATTCTCTATTCTTGTCTACCGGAGTTTTTGAATCCCGTGGAGGGCCACATTGCTAAATTAGAAATGTTCATGAGAATGATCATTTGCATATGTTTTTGACGATTTTGGATACATTTTGGTTCATTTGATGGAAAATCATACTGCAATTGGCTAGTGTAAGAGGGCCTACCATAATGGAGGACATAATGGAGGAGAGAGGAAGAGGAAAGTGTGCCTCAGAAGAAAAAAGGTTATTCAATTTAAGTATGAAATGAGCCTATAATTATGAGTTTTCTTATTTATGAGCTACTTGTATCTTTGCCCCTTAGTGTTAGTGGGGATAAATGTAGTGTACATTAACTCATCTAAGATGTCATAGTATATCTCCCTAAAACTAGTCTGGCTATAATGTTGTGGCTGTGGTCCATGTACAATTATTTGTCTTCTTCCTATTGCAACTAGGAATTTATTTCTCGGAGTATCCAAAAATAACTTATTGAAAAAAATATACATATTTTTATTTTTTTTATATTGACATGCAGGTCCGAAAATATTTTTTAATCAAAGAAAAATTTAAGCTTAAATTTGAAAAAAATATATATTTTTTATTTTAAAATTGAAAGTCATTTCTTAAAGCTGGTTCAATAATCACTAATGAAAGTTTTGTCCAAAGATAATACCATTATGGCCCATAATGCTCGACCCACGGGTCACCAATGGACCTTGCATTAGGTCTTTACAATTGATTGTTGGACGGCATGCTGGCTATCATCAATCATTGGCTGGTGTGTGACATCTCAGGCCTCAATGGTTGATCGCATGCCGTCGACATCCGGACCCCATTGAAAGACATCGGGCAATGATGCCTCTGGCCAACATTTCTAGCTGTTTGCTGAAACAACTTGACCTAGGCTTGCCTCTTGTTGACGCCGGGTCTACCACCAACCGTTACCAATTATTGGCATCCTTGACCCAATCACCGGTCACCTTCTGATGACCCCTCTGGTCATTGTGTCGTTCGCCAGACGGCTCGCCCCAACCCCATTTTGCTAGTTGTCGAGGACCGTTGCTTGTTGCTGATTGCCCCCTAACCATGCTGTTAGTCACTGACGAGCGGCGCCTCTAATTCCATTGCTAAAACCTAATATCAGCCCATTAAAAACGGATCGACAGTGAATCTAAACATTTTCTTGTTTTTAAACATTGGTGATATTTTGAATCTCGATTTATATATTGCAGATACAGTAACGCTTTACAATATTGTTGTGGTATTTGAGGATTTAATACTGATATATTGGCTAATATCAGCTAATATTTTCATCTATAAGTTTAACTCATTTTGATAGTCCTATTACCTAATACTTTAAGCAAATTCAGTTTGTTTTCCATCTTTGCTGCCTCTCCTTGTGCTTGCTTCTCTGTTCTGCTCTTGTGGGTCTGCTGCTCTTAACTTCATAATGATGCTGCACAGCCTCTATTATCACTGACTTATTTATGACATTAATTTCTGTGTTTTCTGTTTCATGGATTATCAAAAATAAAATAAAAATTATAGAGCTGCTCCTGCTCCGGTTGTGGGTTGGCCTCCCATCCGTTCTTTTCGGAAGAACCTTGCTAGTAATTCCAAGTCAAGTCCCGAGCCCCTGAGCACGACCCCAAGCAAAATCGCAGATGAAAAGCCAGTTGAGAATTGCCGCAAAAGCCTTTTTGTGAAGATCAATATGGACGGCGTTCCTATTGGAAGAAAAGTAAATCTCAATTCATTTGATAGCTACGAAAAGCTTTCCTTTTCCGTTGATGAGCTCTTCAGGGGACTTCTAGCAGGTATCTTTTTCACGATAGATACCTCTATTCATAGTATTGAATGAAATATCAACAGATATATAAAATATTAAATACTATCATTTTTTATTTTTTTTTTGTGATGTCATCAGCTCAAAGAGATTCCTCTGCTGGCAAGGAGGCAAAAGAAATCAGAGGCTTATTGGATGGAAGTGGGGAATACACACTGGTTTATGAGGACAACGAAGGAGACAGGATGCTTGTTGGAGATGTCCCATGGCAGTGAGCTTCTTACCCCACTGCTTGTTTCATGCATTTTGCATTTTCTGTCTTTGTTGGTAAGAAATTGAGATTTGTATTGAAGCAAAAAATCTGCAAACGCAAGGCTTCGAACCGGTGTCAAAACGGATCCAAAAAATCACAGTCGGATCGTAAATTTCTAGAACCAATTCATTGGTACATTTTTTTTCTGGTTAAAAGATTTAGGGTATGGCTGCTTATAGGAAAGTTTGAATAATGAGGAAAATGAAAAAGAAAGACGATGAAACCAAAATCACTTTTACCAAATTTGAATACTCACTACACATATTTTTCTCATACTTACTATACTGATTTTTCATGCAATCCAAATTTAAAAACCATTTTTTTATTTCCTTATTTTCTCTTCATTTAAACTTTTACAAAGCCAAAATAAACCTGAAATTATCCAAATATTTCTTTCCCAAATTATCAAAGCTTTTTGTATGGTTAAGTAGACTAGTTTTTTGGTTGCTTAATGTCGAAATATATGACGATGAGCTACTTACTACGTGTATGGATCTGATGCTGACTTTATGAATCTCTCTCTCACAGCATGTTTGTGTCGAACGTCAAGAGGCTACGCGTGTTGAAGAGCTCCGATCTTTCCTCTCTAAATCGTGAGTCCGCCTTTAGATCCATTTGGAGCTTTCTCCTTAGTGATCTTCCTGTCTGCTGATACACGCTGAAGTGCTGAAAGCCTTGTTGTTTTCCCTCTTTGCAGGAGGCGTAGCAAAGCAGAGAGAAGGAATCAGTTGAATGTGCAGAATAAATGAACGAATTGAGCTTCGCTTTGGATGTAAAAAAGTAAAAAAGAATATCAGCTGATGCTTTTGAGAGGCATTTGGTTTTGTGTCATTCGTCTTCTTTGGCTTTTGTTTTCTCTAATTTGATGTCATTCATGTGCTCTGTCAATGGCGACCACTCTGTAAGGTAGAAACTTGTGTTTTTGTTTTGAAAAAACACTTCTTATGTTTTTGTGTTGGCGAGGATCGATGGGCTCATAAGACTTACTGCCAGACATGGTAAGTCAGGCATGGCGGCCCATGTTCATTTTTGTGATTGGGCCGTTAGTGACCTCACACAGGAAATTTATAGCGTAAATTAATATAAATTTTAAATTGTATTTTAGTAATAGAATCAAAAAAATTGGGCTGAAGCGTAAGGAGACGCTTCACGAAGGTGGCCCCTGTCATGTCCCAGTGGCCAGCAAACCCAAAAGTGGCACTTGTTGCAGACTTTGACACCAAATCCTTCTCCACAAAGCATTACAACTACCCCTCACCATTAGAAGGTGGGGGGATTCGTGCTCGAGCAATATCAAATAGCACTCCTCAAGCTCTAAAGGCCCTCTTTGGTCCAGGAAAAACACTTCAACCCCAAAGGGTGTAAAGGGGAGAACCAAGCTCTCCTCCTCAAATACAACCTCTTCCCTCTCTATCTGTGGTGGGCTACTCCACGAGTGCACTCTTAATGAGCCACTAAGTGTATCCCTAGTGAGTCACTCCACGAGTGCACCCTTAGTGAACCATTTACCAAGTGTATCCCTAGTGAATTACTTCGCGAGTGAACCCTTAATAAGCCACTCATCAAATACGATCATAATGAGTCACTGACCACGTGCATCCAAGTAGGAGTGCAACCTTTATTTCTCTAAGCCACTACCCGCCAAGTGCACTACATGAGCCCAATCCTCTTCTCACACCCCTACATACATGCATCTCTATATTCTTTCACAACTTCCTTATATCTTTCTATCTCACAGGAAAGATTTCTAATTTAAATATCGGATGATAAAGTATAGAGTGAGTCCCGCCCATCCTTTGACTTATTATTTGTAATTTGTAGTACGCAGGTTCTCGATTAGCAGAGATGGAGACTAGACCCACTCTAATTCAACCCGCGGCAGAAGATCGAGTGATTTTCTAATCCGTATCACAACCCGGATACCAGAGATGCATCATTGGCGTCGTTTATGAAAAAGGACTAAAAGTTTGACTATCAGTCACTAACTAAACAAGTACCACCAACGCTAATTCTCTAATGCACACCTCAGCTAAAAATGACCTCTCCTCTAGCGACGACCCCAGGGGTAGCCAAGGAGACATACAGCTTGCACTCGGCATGCTTACAGTTGGTGGCTGAGGCTCCTCCTGCCCTCACGCGACGCTCGCACTCAAAAGACCAGATCTAAAAACAACGTGGCTGGCCTAGAGGTCCGATTCGC
The DNA here is from genome assembly GCA_025585075.1 of Nepenthes mirabilis. NCBI lineage: Eukaryota > Viridiplantae > Streptophyta > Magnoliopsida > Caryophyllales > Nepenthaceae > Nepenthes > Nepenthes mirabilis. The sequence goes on along the minus strand of JAODPA010093821.1, from coordinate 48,454 downwards.
TTCCGAAGCATCGAAACAGAGGGCTAATGAAAGATCTACACCACTGTTGCCACGACCGACGACTCGCAAGCCACAGAGTAGGCTCTTATGACATCCGACGACCACGGGAGGATGGCTGAATTGATCTGTACCCCTCGTTGAAGCATCCGAGGGTGAAGAACCCCCTCGACGTCCTAAGGGTCTCGTCTTCCGCTTGGGTGAAAGAGGAACCAGAGGAGGTACAATCGTGCAGATTCGAGGATGATGTTGACAAAGACTCCACAAACATGGGAAGTCTACCGTTCATAGAGGAGATTCGGCTTTAGGCGCTTGCCCACGAGCTTCGAATGTTGCCCATGGAGTCGTATAGCAAGGGCTCCAACCCGGTCACTCGCCTACATCATTTTCGAGCCCTGATAGGCTCTACGGCTTGAGCGAGGCCATTGTGTGCTTGAGCTTCCCCATGATGCTCCAAGGAGACGCTTGGGTTTGGTTCTATTACCTCTAGCCAGGCTCGATCCAGACATTCCAGGAGCCCTGTAACAATTTTGTGTCACATTTTACCACCTTTCTGAAGAATAGGAATACGAACCACATCGACACTCGGTGTCTCCACCGATGACCGAGGAAGGCACCAAGAACCAGCCGGGGGACTAGAATTCGAAGACAAAATCTCCTGGAGGATTCCCAAACCAACATCCTCAAGAGTATCCGGGAAGAGGAGTGTTTAAAGAGACTAAAGCCCATCAAGAACCCGAAAGCTGAGACCCGACAAAGTACTGCAATTACCACCAATCTCCGGGTCACGACACTGAAGACTGCCGAAAGCTACAAAAAGAGATCAAGAGTTTAATCTGGAAAGGGCACCCCGTTAAGTTCTTGCCAAGACTGGGGCAGATCCCCGGCGCAATATGGTGAAGGTAGAGCAAGGGTACCATGGAATCCTTGAACCGGAGTGTCTCCCCCATGCTATGACCTCGTTCCAGTCAAGAACAGATGGTGTGGCCTAAGAATCGAAAGCCTCCATCTACTTGGCACCAGACTGTCAACAACGAGCCTCGCAAAGTTGCAACCCGAGAGCGTCACCCTGACAATCCGAGTGAGGAGACCTAACCCCGAGGAAAGGAGAGACAACCAGCAAGACTGCCATCAAGCACAGGCCTCCCCTTCAAAGCGGGAAGGACTTACCTCATTTCGGCGATACTCTGACTTGATGCGTAAGAACTACGCGCTCGGAGCAACGACTGGTCCTAAAGACGCCGGGCGCCTCCCATCTTAGAGGGCACCACTCACTTCTACGTGTCAAGTTTAGGCACACTTAACATACATCACTAAGCATGCTCATAATGTGTCATGATTTGATTAATAAAAAAGCTGTTGTGTTCATTACGCGTGTGTTTGTATGAATGCTTGCATGACATTGCATGAAATCAAACGACGTACGCTGCCCTTAAGTCGGGCGAGCTGTGGTTCGCTCATAAAACTGACCTACAAACGGTAAAAGAAACTCAGCTTAGGCAATCAAATAGCCTAAAAGCGGTCAAAATCACACAGCCCAGAGGCTTGTAGACTAGGCGTCGAACCCTCCATCTGGCAGCCATCAAAACCTTAGTTGGCTTCTCCAAGAATGCGTGTGGCGACTCTCAATGGGACGAGCACCATCAAGCAATGAAGATTGACAGGCTAGACATAGACGCATGCAAGCAACGACATCCACCGGAAAGGAAAGAGTGCAAAAGTGGCAGCATGCGGGCAACGACCTACAACTTCGCTAGAGCCTGATGGCCGTGGCCTAAAAACCTGTCACCTTGAGCGAGGCTCCCCCTAAACGAGGCTTACCCACTATCGTGCCACGACATTCCCCAGTAAAGACGAGCACGAAAGGGCCAAGGTGCCCACAGAAAAAAAAAGGGAGGCAAAAACTACCCCAAGAAGTAGCAGTGCAAACAAAGATGATCACCTCGGCCAACCTACCCCATTGCAAATCAAGCACATGCAAGGTGGGCCGCCCATCTAAGAGGAAGCAGCCGCCTGTTGATTCGAAGGAAGGCCACTTTCTGACCATGGGCTCCCCTTGGAATGAGACAAAGGTCAGTAGCCCTCCTAGCGAAACTCTTTGCCTCTAACTCCAGTTGGCACCAACCTGTCATATGGAAGACAGCAGTCGAATGGTTTGGCGTAACCAGCCAGATTGCTAGTGGAAGGAGACAGGATCCGACCTAACGCTGAGACCCTAGCTCAAGGAGGCGCCGAAGGAGACCCCCCAGCGGTCCTTGCGGATTTGGCAATTCCTTCTGACCCAAAGGCCTCTGACGCCAGGAAGTCAGAGTGGGACCCCGCAACAGCCCTAGCGGCGCGCTCAAGCTCTCCACCAGGGCCCGACAACCCGCACAGTTAGGATGACAATGGTCGAGCAACAAAGAGACAACGTCGAGGCTGACAATGCATGGCGTGCAACAACAGTTAAAACAAAGTTTGACAAAAGAGTTCAGCACACGAGGAAAATAAAGTAACAACAATCATCATCGCTAGATCCTTTCATTAAAGGTTACACTATACAATGATAGCGTCCAGCGGACTCGGAACAAAATGAAAGAACTATATACTCCTATGGGCTATTCGGAGCGATTACCCCCCGAAGAGCACAATCCCTCCTCTTGGAAAATTATGAGGTCCGCCAGGCGTCTGGCTCCGGCATTCCTCATCTCAAAATAATCGGTAGGGAAGTTTAGAGCAGCTAGGGAGACCATACAGCAGCCAAACAGATGGCCTCCTAAAATCACCTCCATAGCGACGGGACCACCTCCTCTGGACTGACAGAGGCCCAAGACAAATGTAGCTCATGCACGAATCGGCCCACGCGCCCCTTTCCAGGCCACAACGATTGTCTACCCTGATTTTTCGCATTTTCAAAGAAGGCAATCTCCCTTATAACGGTAACCTCCTAGAATTAGAGCATATCTCAGGAGGAAGGCACGAGGATCTGCATAATCTACGAGAAAATCCTAACGGTTACCATGCGCAGAAAGAATGAGATTCACTTCCTTGACCGATACAGCAATGAATGCCGCTCACGCCTACACAAGAAAGGCAGTGATCCCCACACAGAAGGCGGGAATCCAACCTTGATGCATAAGGAAGGCAACCCACAACCATGGTTATAAAAAAGCCATGGAAACTCTCTCTAAAGGCATGCCTTTTCTTGCCCACTAAATGCCCTTAAGCAAACTCAAGCTCTCATAAACTATTTAAACTTTTAAGCATCCCAACACACACATTCTCTCTATTACTAGCTTTCGACAAGCTCAGTACTTAGAGGAACTGCTCTCTACGAGCATCCGGAGCCACTCTTTCTACGAGTGTACTTCCCAACTACATCAATAAACACACTCCCAATATTCATCTTTGGTATTCTCTGCATCCACCTTCTATTTCCAGAAGGCTGTTTATTGACTTGAGTGTCGAAATATTTTCGGTGGGATCAAATCTCGCCGTCATCTGACCTCTTATTTAGAGTTATAGTGTGCAGGATCCGTAGCTCAGAGGATGAAAATTGAAATCCGACGGATAGCTCGATCCAAATTTGTTCAAAATTTAGATTCAAGACACATCAATTGTCAATAAGGTCCGGTATTAGACCCCATACCATAACAATATCACAATACATCATCATATAGATGATATACTGTAATATACTGGCCGATACACGTGATATTAGCTAATTTGGTAAATATAACAACCAATATTTCTTTATCAGATTACGATTTATAAAAAAAAAAATCATGCCTAGGGAAGATGTTATTGAATTCATACAAATTTTTCTTTCGATTTGAAGGAAAATTTGTATGAATTCAATAACATCTTCCCAAAGAGAAGAAAAAAAAAAAAAAAACTTGGACTGAATAAAACTCCGAATACATAAATTTGCCAATAAAAATTATACCATATAAGTCAAATGCAAAGATCAACGAAAATCAAATTTGTGAGTGTACACCCAATTGCACTCTCCCTACAAATCCTTGCCCCCATATCTGGTACGAAATCAAGGGTTAATATTTAAACATGAAACACTAAATTTACAGAAAATACCAGTAAATGGGCACCATTAATGAAGATCAACAGAAGATGAACCATCTGATGCCTTTCCAAACTGTACAGTCCTTCAAAGTATAAAGATTAGCATGATAATGTTGATGCAGACAAATTTCAGCTTTAAAAAAGAAAAAAATGAAAAGAGAAACCCCAAAAAAAGCTAACGAATATCGACAGTGTATATACGTGATCGAATCCTTGTACAGACAGCATATTTGCTGGCTAGGATGTGTCAAAACTTCAAATGGGGTTGAAGAACTCACCATCTTAGAAAGAGAAATGCAGGATCACTTCTTAGTACGCGCTCTCACAGCTCCTCTTTTAAGCCTTTTCGGCGTCGGAGCCTTAGAAACATCCTCTGCGGCTTCACTCAAAGCATCCGCCTCAACGTTGGCTGAGAATCAATACACGGTGATCCCATACAAAAATTTCTATGTCAAATAAAAAATTTCAGTTTAACCATGATATATTTGTACATAGTTTCTTTCTATTTATATTATTTTTAGTGGGAATCAGTTGACCTTACTAAACATAATGTAAATCTGTCCCTAATCTTCAGGGCTGTTCAATAAATTACTCATATGTAATCAGTATTTAGTTGTACATATTTCGTTGCATCTATTAGAAAATTATTATTTTTTGGTGGCATATACGATAAGTAGTGGTGACTTGTCCCTTCTTTGACGTACTACGTGCCATAACACATCGAGCAACAAGCTATATAACATTGCTTTAGATGTGATCGGTTTGTTAGAGCAAAACGCGCGGAAGACCGAGCGGACACAATGCTCGGACAGAAAACGGAGAGTAAAGCTCTCGGACGGTCGGGAGAGGTAGAGAAAAATGTGAGAGGGAACACACGAATTTTAACGTGGAAAACCCTTCTTGAATAAGGGAAAAACCACGAAAGAATACACTATAAGGGATTGCTTACAAGTGTTAGCTACACAAGCTCAAACTAAAGAAAAACAATCTCAAGTGTACAACTTCCTCTCTCTAAAGTGTTTCTCTCATAAGGTGGTTGCTCACAAAGGCACACACCACAACTCACCAACCTCTCACACACACCATAAATGATCTCTGCACACCTATATATATACATGTAAATAAAATATATATATTCCCTATCCTAGGAGGCTACCCAGCCACCCTAGCGCCAGGGTGGCAGGGAACGCTGCCAGCCAGGCTATCTGCCAGGCGCACGCCTGGCAGACCTGCAACGTCTTGGAAGTTGTGGCTGCCACCAACTTCCAATGCCCGCATTTAATGCTGCCGCAGATCATTAAAGAGAGAATAAGTCAACGCATGCGTGGAAGAGTCCTCGTCCAAGTCCTCTCGGACATGACGCACCAAGCAAAGTCCTCGTCCATTATTCCAATGGAGTCCGCGGACAAAAAGGCCACTCGGGAGTGACCCCAACAAACTTCCCCTCACGACCGAGTGGGAGTAAGGTTAGTTAGACCAGCAATATCACAACAAACTTCCAGCTTCCCCTTTGGCAAAATCTTGGTTAACATGTCCGAGCCATTGTCTTCCGATCGGACCTTTCCAATTGATAGCTGCCCATCATCAAAAACATCTCTCACCCAATGATATCGTACGTCAATGTGTTTTGACCGAGAATGGAATGAGGAGTTTTTACATAAGTGAATGGCACTCTGACTATCACAAAGGATCTCGTACGCCTCTTGCCTTAGACCCAATTCTTGGACGAACCTCTTCATCCACAACATTTTCTTGCAGGCCTCGGTCACTGCAATGAACTTTGCTTCTGTGGTCGAGAGAGCGACGCACTTCTGTAACTTGGACTGCCAGGAGACCGCCCCTCCCGCAAATGATACCACTTGTTGGAGCAAAACGCGCGGAAGACCGAGCGGACACAACGCTCGGACAGAAAACGGAGAGCAAAGCTCTCGGACGGTCGAGAGAGGTAGAGAAAAATGTGAGAGGGAACACACGAATTTTAACGTGGAAAACCCTTCTTGAATATGGGAAAAATCACGAAAGAATACACTATAAAGGATTGCTTACAAGTGTTAGCTATATAAGCTCAAACTAAAGAAAAACAATCTCAAGTGTACAACTTCCTCTCTCTAAAGTGTTTCTCTCACAAGGTGGTTGCTCACAAAGGCACACACCACAACTCACCAACCTCTCTCACACACCATAAATGATCTCTGCACACCTATATATATACATGTAAATAAAATATATATATTCCCTATCCTAGGAGGCTACCCAGCCACCCTAGCGCCAGGGTGGTAGGGCACGCTGCCAGCCAGGCTATCTGCCAGGCGCACGCCTGACAGACCTGTAGCGTCTTGGAAGTTGTGGCTGCCACCAACTTCCAATGCCCGCATTTAATGCTGCCGCAGATCATTAATGAGAGAATAAGTCAACGCATGCGTGGAAGAGTCCTCGTCCAAGTCCTCTCGGACATGACGCACCAAGTAAAGTCCTCGTCCATTATTCCAATGGAGTCCGCGGACAAAAAGGCCACTCGGGAGTGACCCCAACACGGTTAACCTGATGGTCATAAGTTTGAGTCGTAAAAATAGTATCTTGTATAATATAAGATAAGACCACATACAATATATCTAAAGTGGTCACAAGTTTAAGTCGTAAAAATAGTATCTTACATAATATAAGATAAAACCGTAAATGATAAACCTAAAGCGGTTTGACCTTCTTCTAGACCCCGCATATAGCGGGAGCTTTGTGCAATGAGTTGCTCCAGTTTTTCCTAACATCGCACAAGATGCTCATATGCAATGAAATTGATGCTGTCAGAAATAAAATATGAATGAAAGAAAACTCCGGTGATGTACCTGCTGATGGAGAATTGGCGTCGCCAAGCTGTTCTTTTTCATTACATTGTCCTGGCTTCTGATTGGAATCATATCCGGAACGCATGGTAGAAACAGTGATTACTCCATGGTCAACCTCCTGCTCTGGAATTTCGCATCTCCCATTGAAAGGTTCCATGTAACAGAACCTATTAAAACACCCCAAGGATAACAAATTATCAAGCAAGCTTCAGATCTAATTCGTGTAACTGGTTTTGTGGTGAAGAAAAATTAGCAACGTATATTATTGCAATCTTTTTTTTAGCGTACAATAATAATAACAAAGCCTCTTCCTGATAAATTAGAAATAACTTTTGTTATGATTGTTATTATTATTATTATTATTATAACAATAACAACAATAATAATTTTTGTCAACTCTTGATAGGACTCTTTCTCGGTTTAATTAGCTAACAAGTTGTGAATAGATGTTATTAGAATTTCTACAATAAGACCAACTAACCTCTCTTTGGCCTCAGAGAGTTACTGTAGAGAGGTAAGATTTCACAAAATAAAAATTATACAATTGTGTGGAGGAAAAACGATCTATGATAGTCAATTGTTTTATATTTTAATAGAAGTAATCAAAATGAATGATATCCATCTGAAGTCATTAGCGAATTTAAGACCATAAAAGAGAATGGGATTACTTTAACATTTTGGTGAAAAAAAAAAACAAAAACAGAAACAATTATTCAGTGTTCCTTTGAATTTTGCAAGGTTCCATTAAGTCAAACTCAAGAACATGCTAGAGAAATGGAGTGTATTGCAACCAAGACACAAACCATTAATGAACAAACACAACAATGTAAAAATTATTCACCGAGTAGAAAGATAAGATTACAGAATTAACAAAGATATGCTATCAAGTTTATGGAAGACATTATAGCCCATACACAAGAAATTGAATGAGTACCATTTTAGAGGTAGGGTCATGCAGTCAAAGCCCGAGCTTAATATTCTCCACTTCCTACACTTGTCACACTGCACCCACTCGTGATCGGGCTTATATAGAGCATTACCTTTTTCCTGGCAGAATATATGTTTAAAAACCTGTGTTAGAATTCTAAAATGCATAAAACTGCGACGGATGGGAAAAAAATATCTCTTTTTGCTCATTTCTGAAAGCAGGAAGAACAGGAACCAGAATGAGGAAAGAATCAAATGTCAATCCATCAGTTTATCTGATCACTTAGGGATGGATACTGACGTGTGGTTTTCTACCTAATTTATTAATATTGTTCTTAATATCAGTACACTGGTCACTCATCAAAGCGTATTGAGTAGTAACAATGCCTATTCTTGAAAGAGGGAACTATTCCTTTGGAATAACATCTTTAGTTTGGTTTGATTACTCCTTTGCCATCCCTCATTCCAAGAAACAGTAACATGAATCTTTAGTTCCCAGAATGAAAAAGATGTAGGTTTTGGCACCTATCTTTTCCCACAGACATGGCACTTTGCATTCAAAGCACTTCTTCCCAAAAGCAATATGGTAAAACATACTGCTTGCCTCGCTGCCAAGGAATGGTAAATTTCCAAGTTACATGTTTGAATCAATTAACCAAACCAAACCGTGTTTTCTCCCCACGAAATGGGGTCAATGTGATGTGAGTTCAGGGCCTTGAAAACATTACTACATGTTCAGAACCAAAAAAGATGCTTTCCATGCAGAAATCAATGGCTCTTTGCATTCAAAGCACTTCTGCCCAAAAGCAATATGGTAAAACATACTGCTTGCCTCGCTGCCAAGGAATGGTAAATTTCCAAGTTACATGTATGAATCAATTAACCAAACCAAACCGTGTTTTCTCCCCACGAAATGGGGTCAATGCGATGTGAGTTCAGGGCCTTGAAAACATTACTACATGTTCACAACCAAAAAAGATGCTTTCCATGCAGAAATCCCTCTGCTGCATACAAGCGCCGAAAATATTGGTGACAGGATTCCTACAGCAGTTCATGCATTTGATTATGCTGACTTGCCAGTCTGTCCTATCACTCCTATCACATTAACAATAATGGCAGCCACATGATTATTCCAAAGAAAGAAAGAAATTGTGTCAAAGTGATGCAATATCACCTTATTTTTCTGTCTTATACATGTGCTTTTCATTTTTGATTCACAGATAATGGGCTTAAAGCACTTGAATTTTGCTGATGCCATAACAGTTGTTGCTAAAGCAAAAGAGAAGCATCTCAACCACATCAAAAAATGGCGTTGAGAACACCCCTGCAACATCAAGTTTCATAATAATTCTGCTAAGAGCCGCAGGTACTATAGCCTGTTCCAAACTACGATTTCATAGGAAGGATGGTGGCTTGGGTCTGCTTGAAATATTGCTTCTATGACAACATCTACAGAATGTTTCTGCAAAATTTGGTCTGTTTTGGTACAAGGGGCAAACCGAATTTCTCTTGCTCATGAAAAAGATTCTCAGCTTGAACAAAATCAGGGCAGCAACAACATGATGAGCATAAACCAATATGATTGGACAGCTGGGGAAAGCATTGCCTCTTTGAACTCATTTATTGTCCAAACAAGAGAACTCGCAATGGGGTCCCAAATGTACTCCTCTATCTGATTTTCACAGAACAAGAAATGGAACTTGCCTCTTGATGACTCGGTAATGAGCCAAACTACTATGAAATTCCATAAACAATATCCATTATCATCCATATTATACACGTAACGGAGACTTACTCCCTTCTTTGCCTAGTGTAATATTGTGCCTGGCCCTGGAGACTTACTCGCTTCTTTGCCTAGTGTAATAGAGAATTTTACTTGCCATCGCAGAGTTCTTGGATAATACAATTGATGAGTAATAGTCATTTGAGATTATAACAATAAGATAATGTGCTGAAATAACTAAACATAGGAATGAACAATCATAATACAAATACGCTAGATAATTGGGATTAAGGAGGCCATTTTATTCATTGAAAGATGAATTATATATTTGGCATGACCAAACATGTGAATGGACAATGATAATAGTAGAAACCTAGACAATCAAATCAATGTGATGAACTTCAGCAGGTAAAATACCTACAACATAGTATAGGATAACACATCCAGATACTGGCTGACAGAAGGAATTGAGAACAGTACGAGGATAACAGAAATCGGCACTATAAGTTGGAAGTCAGGGGAAATTAAAAGTTGTGTTCCCCAAATGATTTAACTAAAAAAAATTACCAGCTGTAGCGCATCAAAATGTTTATCCCAGTACTCATCTGCTATTTTACCCAACCATTCCTCCAGTAGAGCATACGGCTCACTATCTTGAAATCCCTGCTTGTTGTTATGCACAAGAACACAACCACTTCCATCATCCTGTGCCAAGGAAGAATCAAAATTAACCATGAGAATGCAACTCGGAAATAGTGCTTGTTATCCAGAACAAAGAACAATCACCCTATAGTAGAATGTAGTAGTTCAGATAATAATAACAATGTAACTGTAATTATAGTTTTTTTTTTTGATAAAGCAGCAGATGTATTAAACACATTAGGCAGACCAAATAAACTTGCTTTCAAAATAAATTATTGGACAGACATCATGAGCTTCAAATTTGAGAAAAGGATATTTTGCAAGAAAAATAAATAGATAAAAAACAAATACAATAACAGAAAAGAAAATAAAAAAGATTAGGAAAGCTTCTGACTTCAAAATCTGAAACGCACTCCAGCATCCATATAGGAGCATTATAATATGCATGCAATCAACAGAATGTCAAACCAACAATCTATAGAGGGAAGGCTCACCATCAAATCAGTGACATCCACAACACCAATAATACCACGGCCAGTATCAGCACTATGAATCATACCGCCCACTCTCTTGTATGCCTGGGAGTTAAACAAGAATGAGATAAATGAGCCACAAATGGGATATGATAGATATTGAACATAGAAGAAATGAGAGATCACCATAACACAATCGAGCGAGAAACAATAATAAATACGGAAAATGATTATTTGTTAAAGTAGAAAAGAAAAAGAAAAAGAAAAAATTCAAATCCATTTCAAATGGCCTCCAATATTCACTAGATGTCCATCATTGACCATTGACCAAACCAGACATGTACAACAATGGTGTTGAATTCTCATTCCAACAGGACACTACAATTGATAACATCATTTTGTTGAAAATACGATCAACTTCAATTAAGAAGTAAATGGAGAAATGGAACAAACAGATAAGTATAGCCTATTAATGATAACATTATTTTACAATAATCCTAAAGTAGAGACAAACCTTACAAAAAATATTACATTTCTAAGAAGAGGCCAAACGTCGAAGTGAAAAAACAGAATTATCATCTATATTCTAAGCAATAAATTAGCTCAATTAACACACATTATCTTCTGTCTTCCTGACGGCAACGTAGACAATGCTAACGGCATGACCAGAGCAAAAAGAGTTCTTGCAATACATGACATCAAGTGGCTTCCTATGTGAAAACAAGATCACAATATTTCTACTCACTTCAATCAGGCGGCCATGCCAGTACAAAAATATTCCACAGTTCGCCTGCTCCCACTCTAGTTGACTCTGACCTAAAGTAAGCCTCACAGCCTTGTCCATCAAAACACCATCTTTCACAACAGTTTTGCTAAGGGATTTTGCTAATGGTCGGCTTTTAATCTGTTGATGAACCAAGTGGAAAATTAAACCTTGAGTATAACATATATTACTGACAAATACATGAGAAATAAATAATCAAAAGCAATTACCAGTGACCCTTGAACATAGATCTTCATTCTAGGATGTAAGAACACAACTTCCAAATAAGATCGAAGTGAATAGTCTAAAGGTACCTGAAAAACAATAATGACAAAAAAATATAACAAACATTTAAGAGTAATTATCACTGTAACACCCTACTAGTGTCGTTGGATAAACCATATTCATCGTCCATTTTAGTGACTGATAAGAAAGTAAATGTAAGAAATTGGTAAATGGAAATTAGACATGGATAAGGTAAATTGGAAATGAATCACTAACCTTTCGACTAGTCTGTCCTGGACGAGATCTTACTCTACGGGACCGAATAAGTATATCTCCATGGTAGAATGAGCTCCCTCCTTGCATCCCAGACTTCCATTCTAAGCTATGATCTGAACCCCACTTGTCCAGGTTCCATATATAGATTTGTGTTCCTGTCCTGTTGTCAAGAAACCTTGCCGCTTTTTCACCAATAAGATATTCATTAAATGGTGAAAAATCCTTGATAGCATTCAAGTTGTACTCGGCAAATTCTTCAGACTGAATCCGTCTATCCAATTCCATATACTGCCCTTCGCGACAGTAGCTAACAATGGGTATTTCCAGATTCTGCAACATTGAATAAAACACATTAACACTTTTTACATGTTAATTAGTTTAACTCAACATCTTAAAAACAGTAAACTGTACCCCAATTACGGGACAATTATAGATTTTTTTCAACTAGGCACACCTTGCTACAGAATATCTGCTAAATCATGCAAGTACAAAGCATGCAACTCTCTGTACAATTTACTTTATAGTTCTCTTATTTCTCTCAAAGTCCATTTATTTCTCATAAACCAAATCTGGAAGAAAGCTACTGAGTACAGGGCTAGAACCTCACATTTTCTTTATTTTTTCTACAATCAGTCGCCATTATTACTGTTACATAAGCAAAATCCTCCATATGATTACACTTCATAACACAAACCACAAATTAAACAAATGTTTTGCTACAGTCAACTTTCATCTTGTCGCAATTCTTAAGGTTTTTTTCCCCAATACAAAAGTAGGGATCTTCCATCGACAAGCATCTCCATGATTAATCTTTGACTCTCCAGTCAGATTCAATTCCCTTCTAGTCCAGCAACAAAGAGGTTCATCAATACTCAACATAGCTTCTACAGAAACTGCATGCACCTAACTATGAAAAGAGAATCTTCTCCACGGAACAGGCCTAAAAAATTTGCTCATTCTAGCCATAATCCATGAACAAGCTACTCGATTCATTTGGTCACATTCATATTTTGCTTATAAACTTAGTCCCAGGGAACTAAATTTTATGTCCAAGCAGTCAGAAATCATAGAAATGTAACTTCAACCCCCATCAGAACAACATGAGTAAGAATAAAATCTGGGCCCTCCATACAGTTGCATACAGAGTAGAGAAAAATTAACAAGCAGAAACTTACTAGCATAGGCAAGTGTTTATACCAAAGCTTCTGATTCTAGTCAAGCTAGCAAGAATGTCTTCATCATTTTCATTTAATGATCTTACCGCCAAAGATACATGATAGATACAATTGGTTGTTCTTCTTCAACATAACTCAAATTGCATAAGGTCCAGTCCAATCATTTGGTTTCTCAACTTTCCACCAAAGAAGACCTTAGGGATGTGTTTTTGTCGGACCTATAAAGGAAAGAAAATCAAAAGAGAAAGCGGTGTAACATACTGGATTCAAATTAATTTGGAGTTGTGTCGGTTCCATTTTTCAAATTCCAAACCCTTCCCCATCCCTTGTCACAACCACCCCCAACCCCCATAATGTCCTAAACCCCAAGCCACTTACAAACAAGCTTGTTACCAAGCTATTAGCAACATTGACTTTAGGACAAATAACTCATGCACTGATGGAAATATTAGCTAATATTATTTGTATCAAGGCTCTAGAAATTGCAACATATTGCAATATGTTCCAGTATCAATTAATATGACCCTATTACGATTTTCAGAATTTTTCCTTCCAATATATGTAATATTGAAATATATTGTTCAGTTTGTCTGATACCGATATGATTTTTAGAATTTTTGTATCGGTCGTAAATTCTTGTCCAATAGGCAAACAGAAGACCAAATCTGGACCAATTAGAAATTGTAATCCTAATGCACTGATATTATTATGCAATATCAACAGCTAATTAAAATGGATTAAAGGAGAACCTTTAAGCAATGAATCTCAAACTGATCCCATTTTTCCACGTGGGATGCACATAATGGTCCCACACCCTTCCCTAGCACCACTATCGTCATGCTAGTAGAATTGTTAACATGCTCAAAGAGCAACAACAATTCTCCTACTCCCTCCGCTTTCACAAGATATGCTCCTCTACTTTTTATCTCGATCTCCTGAGTGAAATTGAGGCTAGATTAAGGGGATTACAAGCAGTGGCAAAGGCAGAGTGAAGGAGTGGTGAGGCCTAAGGAATGAATGGTATACCAGGCATTTTTGAAGGTCATGCAACGGGGGTAGTGGCAAGTCCTACTAATAAATCTAAAGGTGAAAGAAGTGGCTTATATTAGACTTTTCACCTTCGCTACTTTTATTTCCCAAGATTTATCACAAAGAGGTCAAGGCGGTTGGGCATTGTCTATTTTATGTCATGCTTTATTAATTTCTTTTACAAAGAAATCAAGCATGGGAAATAACGTTAATTTAACATTCCATGTGCTATAAAACCACAAAAGGACAAAAGAGCGATAAAATGATATTTAAAAAGCTCAGCTAAATTAGATTGGCTATAGAAATCATGAGAAAATCATATGCAATGCACAAAAGAGAATCTCGAGTCATCATACCAATTTGGATCTTTCATGATGGAAGGTAGCTACAATTGGTAATATCTTTTGAGCTGACCTAGATCCTTCCAAAATAGTAGTTATGGGTTTTCCTTCTTCGATAAGTAGTCTCTTTTGCTGTAAGCCCCTCTATCCTTCCAAGAAACAAGGAGACATTAACTTTATTTGACTTTGATTGATTAACTTATGGGACAAACCTTTCGTAGATAGCCATCATGTGCTCACTCCCCATAATACAATGTAATGAACATTCCTATCCATTACCATTCTATAGTAAACTTCATTGATTAATACAAAAATCTATTGGGTTTTGTGAAACACAAATAACATCAGTGCAATGGAAACGAGCCCAAATCCCTTCACCAATTGCCAATCACCAAACACTTTGAGAGTACAACGAATAATAATGTAACCAAGAAAACAAGTTATAAGGAAATATTTAATGTACAACATCCTACTTAATCAAAAAAAAAAAAAACTACGGGACAAACTCTAAATAAATCTACTGTAAAATATGTGTTTGCAAATAAACCCATTCAAAATCTCTTCATAACAACTATGTGAATGACAATAGGATCCAACTGCTAACATGCCTGACAAACCATAAGAGAAAATTATAATGAGAAAATGAGTCACCAAAATGTAATAAATCAAAGAACCAAGACTAGAGAACATACCCAAGCTTAACTAAAAATGGAACTCAAGTTGGATTTCAATTGGATGTAAAAGATCTTTCACTTTTGCCTTTTCTCTCTTCTATCCCTTCATGTAGCACACCGTGTGTTAAATGATCTCAAATCCTTTGCACTATAACAAATCAGGACACTTTATATTTGCATTGGTGTGTGTGCATCTTTTGGGTACAAGGCATAAATATCATGCAAATGCACCCTTTAGGCGCAGATGAATCTGCTATCCATGCATCAGAGCTTGCTTATGCATCCATCAAGAGATTCGGGCATTGACACTTCTGCCATTGATACTTGTGTGCGACATAGCTAGGTATTGATTTCGCTTGAACAAACCTTACAAGGAAAATTATATTGTCTGTTCATTAGGCGAGATATTTACAAGAAAATGACTTAAAACTCAATAAATTTTTCCTCACGGCCTTCTTAAAAAACACATGAAGCTCAACGTTAGCCTCAGCAAGCTTAAACATCACCCTTTTATACTCCACCAAAACACACGGAGGATTATCACTCCCCTTCAGCACCTTCATGATGGAAGGGTTACCCCTTTTGACTTTCATCCACGGCCTCTTCAAATCTCCTTCACTAAATCTCTTGTTGGTTATAGTTGACTGCATTCATGATTATATCATTTGCAAAGCTTTCATCTCACCCTTGAGTTTTCTTGATTCCAAATTAGTATAGGGTAGTAGAGTTTGCCAAAAATCGAGCATTTACTGAGAAATGTACAGATAAGAGCATCCCAAAACCTAATTGATACTTTAGGTTGAGTGTGAAGAAGTCTTATTTACGAGACAATAGTAAAGGGATACCTCATTGCTTATACACATTCATAAGTAAAGAAACAATGACAGAATAAGACTGTGTGTGTCCTTTTTGAACATAATGTCATGACAATATGACTGTACAAAGCCAGAAATAAAGCCAACGACACCGATGCCTTGTTCTCCTTCTCGATCTTCTTAATGAATAAGAATATTCACATTAAAATTCATCTGAACTCATCTAAGTGCGTCACAAGACTTCCTCTTCCAATAATCGAAGGCCATAGGATTGTTTCCTCACATACAACTCCATTGTTAATTACTTGGACTAGTATCGGCATTTGAGCTCCATCTAAATTTCCATTGGAATCAACAATCCAAAGACTTTTTAAAGAATGTAAGCTTCATCTAAATTTCTATTGGAATCAACAAGCCAAAGACTTTTTGAGGAGTGTTGTTTGCGCGATAGCTTGATTGTACAATTAGCTAGATCTTTCACATCTCTCTACTCATCATCCTCCTTTATCATTGCTTTCACAATATGTTATCAAAGAATGAAATTATTTTACTAATTAAATTCCTTAATTAGAAAATGGCAAGTTCTTCAACGTTGACACCAACAAATTATAGTTTCATAAACCAGAAGAACCTACGCTTTGAAAGCACTTGTAAAGATTCACAAAACATGTAGAACGATGGCATAGCGAAAATGAAACCAATTTTCTCCGCCAAACACCAAACACCATGAGAACATAAAGAATAAAAATAAAACCAAATATACAAGTTGCACAATAATCCTTTTAGTGGAAAACTGTTTTTAGCCAAATAAAAAAAACAAAAGATAAACTCAAAATAAATCTACTATGAAGAATATGGCCACAAATGGCCCCCTTTGTGATCCTTTCAAAACAACCCAGTATGAATACTGGTTGAATACAAAAACCATGATACCCAACAACAGTAAAAAAGAAAACTGCAACAAAGAACAAGAAAAAAGATAGCATCGATAACTAGGAACAACACTTGTATCATGTCTAATAAAGGACAACAACAAAAATACCACTACATATAATAAAGACAAATTAGGTGGGTCTTGCACCCTACTTAAAACAAATACATTTATCCCCATTCGTCTTGGACTTTTATCAATCGGCTCCACAACACATTGCCTAATCCCAAAACCTTCTTGCCACATTCACATTAGACCCCTCACCCCTCAGCCCGAGTTCATCCACTCCTTGTTTATGTTTGTAACAATATAGAAAATTACAACATCAACTAAATATAATATCAACAACAATATCAAGAATGACTGACACAAAGAGAGGAAACCGAGGAATCAATCATCCTAATGCAGATCTATATACACAAACCCGCATATAAGAAAAAAAAAACAAGAAGTTCAATTTATTTTAGATTGTCAAAAGGGCCGTTAGGTTACCTCTTCCTTTTTAAGCCCACTAGAATATAACAACCTATAGAATATTACTGTTAAACACTCAGTTTCATTGGAGATACTAGGTGTAGTGACCAGTATTGATTTGTTCCAACACCTAAATCACCTGATGGGGAGGGATGAGTACGAAGTCTTAAATACTATGTTTACTATTTTATTGGGCGTATGATCATGTTCCACTAGGGGGATTTGATATTAAAACTTGAAGATGTAAAAATTAGAAATTACATCAAATATCTTTTTATCACCTCAGCCCCACCTCTCAAAAAAACAAAGCACAATGAACAAAATATTAACATAATTAATTGCTAAACTAAAGAAAACACAAAAATTTTTCAAGTGCAAAGGCTACCTTGAATCCAATGCCAAACCTTCCAATACGATCTAGTTCTTCTCTATCTGGTTGCTTGTGCCCAAATGAAACCATTCTACAGATCTCTTCATGAGACATCCCATGGCCATCATCAATAACAGAAAGCATAGGAATGTTGCTGGCTGCTTTCTTATAGTATATGGTCTCAATAGAAATATCCAGCCTGCTTGTATCCACCAAATTATAATGTCATGGTTCCAAATAATTTTTTGGAGATCTCATGCAAATACATTGGACACCCACAAATAATAAGCAATGTTACAAATTACTAACAACTGAAATATGCAGAGAAAAGTAAAAGATGGGCAACAAAAATAAAACACAAAAATTTTAATTAGAACATAAAGATGAACCTGCCTTGATGCATTGGCATCCCTTGAATTGTCAACAAGCTCTGCTATTGCACCAAAAATCCAGCCAGAATGAGCCTGACCAAGAGTTTTCAGATAGCTTGGGTCAATGCGGACAAATTTTTTTTCTAGAAAAGCATCCTTCGTTCCAGCACTGGATGGAAGACTGCTGCACGTATCACCTTTTGATTCTCCAACTTTCTCAGGACATTGTGACGTACAAGGATATGTACCAGCATCTGAATCAATTGCAACTGAATCCATCATGTGAGTACATGGCAAACCACCCTCTGTTGGAGACAACATCAATCCTTTTGTCATACACGTTTCCATAATAGGCATGCTAGGCGATACAATTCCGCATGTGTCAGCTATACATGTAGGGGCACTTGTGGATACCACGAGCACTGGCTCAGTCACATTTTCAGCATCAGCTGTAATCCAGAAGTAATAAGAATAATGAAACCAGCTATACTAATTTAAAAATACCGAAAACGTAAGCAACAAAATACACATAAAAGAGGGACACAAAATAGATTTATAAGGTATTAAGATGTCATCACACAAAAAAGAAGCAATCACAAAACACAAATTTGACACCAATAGGGAAAGAAGTAACCAACGTGCATGGACAAAACGAAAAAGAGCAGCAGCAGATGAATGGATACAAGGAGAATGGCAAAAAGGCCAAACCTGCTGCAGAACGTTTTTGACAAGTAGGTGGGTCTTGTGCTTCTACCACCCTGTATGCCACTTTTGCTTGGGTAAATTCCAGACCCTTTTCAACACGGCTAAATCCGAAGCCTCCATCCGGGGGAAGTATGTAAACCTCATATTGTGGGAACTTGGCAACGGCAACCTTCAAAAGAAATGTTAATTTTATGTACTATGTACCCACTCTAGGAGATAGAATATAAATGAAACATTGTAATCTAGAAAAGAGATCCAAATAAAATCCTTCCAAATTTAAAGGGATATTACTGTACACCACTACTAAATACCTTAGTTGACAAGCTGCATAATTAAAATACTCTTACTAGATGGTTTTATCAAACACACGATAAACCGTTTGAAAAGAGATAAATAAGAAAATTACTTAACAAGGAAAAAGGAATTTTATTAATTCAACACCCTTCTTTTATATTGAATGAATCATAATGACAGCCTAAGAAGTTATTATCACACCAAGCATGCAAAAAATTATATTGATAGAACAAATTGGAACAAACTTTCAAATTTCAAGTACAATTGTTTGACCGTAGTCAATTTTCTTGTGACTATATATATTTCTCTTGGCTCATACATATACAAATAAAATTTTATTGCTTTTACAGCCAACTGGCTAATTTACAATTTCTACAAAACTACAACAAGCTCATAGAGTTATTGATCAGCTTGCAAATGAAATAGGTCTAGAATAAACCTCCACAACTCATATATAATGCGAGCTAAATTGCATAAGTTGTCTAATTATTGATTGGCTTGCAAATGAAACATATCTAGATTAGACCTGCACAACTCACATATATCACGTAAACTAAACAACACAAAGAATGAGAAGTTTAATTATCACCTGAAGTTCTATATTCAATACAATTGTTTCTTCCTCTAGAGCCAAATCACTCAATCTTAGAAACAATCAAAAGTTTCAGCTAAAAATCGCCTGTCTTACCATTCTAATCACAATCACCATAAAAGAAACCTTGAAAGATAGACCCTAAGCAATTAACAAAGTAGGAAAAGACAACATTGGGTAGAATCATCATCTACAAAAAAATGCAATAAAAAAGGTTTACATTAACAAATTAACAAGCCTGAGAATAGCGGTGACGTAGAATTAATTCTTCAGCTTTTGATTTTCAACAAAAAAAGCATCATTAGGTCCAGAAATAAATGGCATTAATCAACTCAATATTCGTCATTGTCAATTTGGAAATATTTCTACCATGAAATTATACCCACCTCCCATGACTTCTTGTCTTAGAACTCAAGTATGAAGTGAACCAGCATCTGCCAAATTTTATTGTTGTTATATCCTTCTAGTATGAATCACTTCCCTTCACTTTAATAGCATTAGACCATCCTCATCAAAGAATGGAAGCTCGCCACCAATCCAACTAGATTATCCAACCCCTTTCTTCAATATGATCATGTAAAACAACAAATATAGGAAGGAAATTAGGGGGTAAATCCAATTCGCAAACCACATCTACTATGTGCTTTAACACTTCAAATCAATCGTAGTGTCCTTCTAATATGTTTACTTTATTCTTTAGTGACCTTTGACAAATAGGTTATATTTTAACATATACCTACTTTCTAGTTTTGCTCTCAATCCTTTTCTAGCTCATTTTTAACATTGTCAAGTAGCTTATTTTCTATTTGACAAGTTCATTTCTTACAAGCTCATAACATCACAATGGCCTACAATAAATAACCTCAAAAGGACACCAAAAAGTAAAATGTGATGTGCTATAGAAATATTTAGCCCACAATTTAAACTCTTCCCACCTAACATGCCTCTCATAGTAAAGTGTCAGGCTTATTGCCATTATTTACGAATTAGTTTTTGGATGATGGAAGGAACATCCCTTCGTTTTGCTTCCTCACAAAGAAAGATGCATTTGCCACAAAAGTCATAAAAAGCTTACCATGAATAGTCACAATATCTCCCCGGATCTCAAATAGCTTTGCCCAAACCTTCTTTAGCTAGAATGTCTACTATGAAAGGATGCCTACATAGAATGGAAATAAGCTCTCTTAATTAATCATCCATCCACCACAAGTATCACGCAATGCACCAAAGTCCTCCTTGGCATCAACAATAGCTGTAAAAAGCCCATCATTGTTCTATAGTCATACTTTGCTATGTGCCAAGTATCACACCATGCCACTAAAGTCTTCATTGCCTTATAAAGCCCTTCCAATGGCAAAGCTTAATCCTCACATAAGTCATCAAACATAATAAACTGCTACATTCATTTCTATTATAAAACAAAAGTCATAAGTGACCTCCGCTCTCAACCTTGGTACCACATAAACATGCACATAGTTCTTATAGTTAGGTAGGCCATTTGACTTCCTGCTTCTCAAGCATTTCAAATGTTATGGGCCACAGAGTGAAATGTTTCACCAACCCTTTTCTTCCCTTAATCCTCCATTGTCCCTAGCTCTATGCCTAAGGCCATTATACCTAGTCTATCCGCCTCATAATATTCAGTTTACACCATCAAACATCCATATTTTTTAACAATGCATCAGCCAATTTTTCACCTTTGTCTAGCAGTTAAGAAATGGACGCCTCAAGGCCAAGTAGTTCCACCATAAACTTTTGCCATTATGATATCATAATAATCTACTCTAATGGGAGCTCCATTGCTCGTTGATCAATCGCACTACAAAATTGTGGCCCGATAGGCAAGACCTCAACAACTTCATTGCACAAACAACCACAAACATCTCACCAGTATAACGGTTTCACCACTTCATAATAGATCATAAGGTTGTCGAGAGAATGCCAAAGGCCTCCTCTCTTGCAGCAATGCCGCTCTTATACCATCACACTTATATAAGTCTAAACATTTAACTGCTTATCAAAGCCTGCGGAGACCAATGCAGGGTTACTATTTTTAATATACAAAGGTTATCATTGGTTCTGTAATTAATTCAAAATTATTGAGTTCAAAGTAGAAGAGCCTCCAAACAACTTATAGTTCTTAACTAACCATCAATTATGCCCAAAGAATAACCCCCATTGTTGCAGTATAGATTGGCGTGTCAAATTCCCCATAGAATTGTACGTAACACTAAAAGAACTATTGCTAGACAAATTAAAAATTGAGTTGTAAAAATAAAACTAATGTGACCAAGATTAGAGAGCGACAAGGCATCAAAAATCCCTCACATAATGTTAATATTTTTATTTATATTTGATTCATTAAATAACTCAATTAGCCATTATAACACCAAATATAGCATTGAAAATAAATTTAATTTCAAAGTAACTCTATAAAATCATACTTCTCATTTGCAGTCTTAGATTATAATTTTATCAAATGAAAATTTAAAGACAACAATATACCCACAAGAAATATTGTCGAATAAAATTACTCCAATAAAAATAAATAACCTTCGTTCAAGACAATTATAAAGGATACTAAGTCTATAAAACTATCGATACAAAAAACTCAACCACAACAATAAAGGAAAATAATAAACTAGAATTTATTTACAATTCATAATAATGAACAAATCAAATAAAATTAAGAATATCGACGTTAAAGTGAGTTCATCCCTAGGCGTCCCAAGGAATTCATTCTCTATGAATTCCTCAATTATAAAAATTTGCTCCAAACTTTATCTTTCACAAACCCAACTATGTCTCATGTTGGCCTATGTACTTTGCCCTATCAATCAAGACATAAGTCACTATACAAAAATCTTATGGGGGATGAATATATCTTATACCTTAAAATCAGGTGCAAACACTAATTTTCAAAGCAATTGATGCCACTTTTATGGTCTTCACATACTAAGAATATGAGAGGATGCATCCAACTATATTTTGTCATTTCCCTATCATGATTCATACAAAATTAAAGAAGACAAAAAAAAAAAACCAAAATTAAAAAACTTAAACATTATTACAATGATTTCTCAAACTTCTTACATAAAATAAACATGCAAGACATGTTCTTCAACAACTTCAATATTTTAAAAACAACTTTCATAGACTTGGGCACAAACATTCAAAATTTTGTACATGAGGGATTCATAGGCATGCATGTGACCAAACATCAAACGAGATATCAGGGAACATAGGCATTGAACTTTACAGCGTGGTCTTAAATTATAATAAAATATGTAAAGAAATTTCTATGAATTTAACAAGAAAGTGAAGTATTGACTTAAAAAAACATTTATCTAAAGCAAAATCACCAAAATTTTCAAGCCTTAAGATAAAAATTCAACTTCCTTCTCCCCCTCTTCTTTTCTCTCTCATTTATAACATAGTTCAAATGAAATGAATAGAAAACCCAATGCGACTTATTTATTAACTCAAGAGCCAGTTTAGCGGAAAGCACATGTCACAGTTGCAATTTACTTATTCTAACAAAAGAATGTATGTAACATATGCTCTTGGCAAGAAGGGAACTTGCAGCTAGGCTACACCAAAGGTAATACTTGCAGAATGAATGTATGGAACGTGCCCAACCAGCAAGAGCGTAGTGTCAAAGAAATTTACCTCAAACACACTAACTACTTAGAATCTCATCTAAACCCACAATTGAACATCAAAACTTACCATAATCAGACCAAAAATAAATATAATTATTCAAAATCCACATTTCAGTATTAAGGATTCTATGAATTCATCACGGGCACGGGGTAATCTGACGGCTCCTTAGCATTTGGCCCTCGTCACATTGTAAACTTGATAGTCTTAATTCTTGCCATTTTCATTGTTGAAGCACAACGGCATCTATTTATCAAACAAGTCAAGGCATCTATTGAAAATTGCCATTCAATCAACTTGGCTGCAAATAAATGGCTAGTCCTTGTCAATGGTCGTGGCACTTTATTATCATATGGATAGTTTGAAACTAGGAAAATAACCTCAACAGAGTAACGAGCATATGCAACCTACATTCGGCTCGCCCACACGCCATATTATCGAAGTTTTGCTCATTTGATGCATTTTCTATTAACAACTAAATTTCTTCATCTTTTACTTTGTTTAAGCACATAGAATGTCAAATTTTGCACAAAATCATTGACATTATTTAACTTTGGCTCTTAAAACAATTGTCCAACTATAAACAGAAAATAAGATATCCTGAACAAATGTGATATTTTAAATAAACTAGAACAGTAGCTAGAGTAGTTATGATACTAAAGTTACAGACATAGAATCTTTAAAATTTCATGATAAGTGGGTTTGTCCACAAAAACATAGCTAGCACAGTATGATAATTAACGATTTGATTGGCTCTGTTGAGGATGTGGAAAATTTCTTTGGTATTTTGCTAGATTATCATTGGTTAAAGTATTTAGTAAAAGAAGAATTTGAGATCTTACAAGAACAAATTTAATAGAAGGCGAATTTAGTAAGAGGCAGGAAATAAGAGCTTAAGTATCCAAGGTGGAAAAGAGGGAAAGATTACAAGTGTAACAAGAAGGCAACATTTTCCCCCTCATGCTTTTTTTCATGCATAGGTAAAAGAGATGAAAGCAAAATAATAATAATAAAAAAATGACCAAAAGAATTCCTAAGCACCATTGCACAAAATCCACCACACCAATCTTACCCATAGTCACCACAAAAACAACTGCTACTAAGGGTAATGGTTAGCACATCACAACCACTACCACACGTTATGAGTCTAATGGTTAGCATAACTGGCGCAAGATGTGAAAATAAAAAATGTGATCTTACATCCACTACATAGCTATACAAGAGAGAAGTAAAGTATCGCTCCAAGCGATAAAAATTGCACAAACATAAGACAAAAATAATATATGTAGTGCCCATCAATCAAAGATAATGATTTGGTTCTGTAAGGGTAGGGAGAGAAAATTGTAACAACCACTATGGCAACCAACCACCATAGTTAGAAAATATCACAAAGTGAAATAAAATGTGCAACTATCATGAGAACCTAGTAAAAGAGTGATAGAGTGCTCCACAAGGGGAGTGAATGTAGCAATCATTATGTTCAGTGGCAACAAGAAAATTTGAGTACAAAATGGATATTTATGGAAGACTTGGAATGAAGTCAGTTGCAAAGAGCATGTGCTTTTTTTTAGGCAATAAAAGCTACATTCAAAGAGTAATGAATAGAATCCTCCTATGTGCTATTAAAAGGCAAAGAAAAGGGAAATGTCACCCGAATGGTATTTTCCCGATTTAGCCCCTAACCAATGTGAACTAAAAAGTTATTGCAACATCTCTTGTTCTTCTACTCTTATTATCTTTGTTTCTTTTCCTTGTGAAATAAATGCACCAAATAATAACTAACATAAGATATTCAATTCTATCAATTGTCCTTTTAATATTTTGGTCCACTTCTTTTCAAGGGTGTTGAATCTTTTTTCAAGTACTTTCTATTGTCTTTATGCTTAAAAAAATAGATTTTCTACATCTATGAAAGCCAACAAGCAAAAAAATCACAGCACCCAAAAAAGATAACACCATCATATAACTATAAATGTGCAACGAATTGTCATTGCATATCCTATTCATCATATACAATAGGAAAAATCTTATCCTTCATAAATAAAGTTACAAAATACTATAAGGGCAAAATTTTGAGCCCAAAAAGAAAGAAAAAATTTAAGAAAGGAAAAAGGAAGGTCCCAGTAACCCTACAATCAAAAGCACATCAAAGTAAAATAATAATTTACAAACAACTATATTTTCTCTCCTACACCAACTTTAAAACAAAATAGAAAAAATACAGAAATTAAATGCCGTGAATATCAACCCAACAACACAACTACTATTACAATTTGGAGTAGTATATAAAAGCAAGAGAAAGCTATCATAAACAAAACATTCCCACCTGTATTCCAAAGAAAGACACACTTCGTAGCTATCACCACTTACAAAAAATATAGAGCAAAAGAGATGTGTAACAAGGAGATAATTCACTAGGTGCCCAAATAGCAAAAGAAACTATAGCATTCAAATATAGCCCACTAGAATTTTAATATAAGCCATGCATAGGAACGTAACAAAAATATCTTGAGAAAACATTCAAGCAAAATTGGTAAATTTGGTTTCAACCCAATCTTAAAAAAAGAAAGAAAATTTCTGGACCATCAGAACCTAGATTTCACAAAGTTATCAAGTAAGAAAAAAAGAGAAAATAAAAACAAGGTCAAAAAATAAGATGTCCATCCATGAATATATTCCATAACAATATTGCCAACTACAAGACTTTAAACAATGTCATACAAGAACATTCGCAATGGAATCCCTTAAACAAATCACAAAGGTCCCATTAAATATTTCAAAGGATTTTAAACCGTGTACCACTCCGTTGGGAATCATTTTAATGTATCCTTGGCAACATATCAATGGGAAAGGGAAAAATACCTAATAAATAAGCACTAATTTTTTATCATATATGGTTGATGACGGACATAAAGATGTCCTATTAGCAAGAAAACAAACAAAGCAATAGCGGAGTCGGGGCCAAAAGCTAACATAAATACAGGATTACGAATGAAACCAAAGAAATACGTCCGGTCTTTAAAAAAGTTCAAGACTTACTTTACTATAATTGTATAAAAAATTCAGGAACCGTCCCCACTCCTTCTTTTGATGAGAGCTCTCAAATGCAGGGTACATAAGAAAATGACTCAACTCTGATAAGCTCTCAACAGAACTTGAGGCAATCATTTGAGTGATGTTCCAATTGGAAGACCTGAATAATGGGTAAAATATACAAAAGTGTTAATAATAATACACTAAAAAACTTATGGTCACAAACAGATTGAAATAAGCTCCCATACTCTTAATACACAATTACGAATAATAGGTGTTTCGTGTTATTATAATAACTTTTTTATTGCTCGGGTAACCAATGTGAAATATCACGGGATAAGAAATTTCCATTCAAGGACATAATAATATACACAACAAGAAGGCAACAAAATGCCATACTACAAAAACGAGTTACCATTTAAATTAGAAGTGATCGAGCTTAGGGGAAAATAATGGGCAAGACTGCATACATTACACTAGTTCAACGGATAAAACATTGAAACAAACTACACTTGTCATTAACAAATAAAGCTAAAAGCCTTTAATAACCTCGATAATTGATATCAATGAAATTTGACTTAAACTAAACTGCTAGTCCCACACCCAATCATAAATTAAATACATCAAGAAGTTATAGTTTTGGGGGTAATACTCAGTGTGACAATGGATTGCTTGCCTTTTCCACTTGCCAATCATGATCGGCATGGCATATAAAGGCCACATCCATAAATCCAACATAAGCCCCAAACAAACACAATTCTACACAAGATTTCAAAAAAAAAAAAAAAGAAGTATTTATTTTTTAAAACAAGTTCCCCCAAGATCTAGAAAAACCTTAGCCAATTAACAAAAACTTTAAATAACTAAAACAACTTCTTCATGTTACATTTCCTAATTTCCTCATAACATTAAACAAAAAAATAAACATATTTAATTAGAATTCTTCCCCAAAGTGATACGTAAAAGTTCCTTCCTTGATGTGGATGTTTAACCATTGATGGAAATATCAGCCGATAAGATGTATATAAACTAAGAAATATAGGTGTTGGAACTTCCAATACATATATTTCATGATAGCGTGATAATATCGTAATGAGACAGATATATGAACCCATGACACAACAATAATATTTTTTATATAATCAACCACCACAAACATCAAATCGTAACCATAGGGGGTTTTGGAAGTCCAATTACGAAGTCCAAATTGAGGTCCTCTGAAGGGGATTTAGGACAGAAAGGGGTTCATAAAGTCCTTGGTTCATCTTTCCCCCATTGCTCTTTCACAAACCACCATCATTTGAAAAATCAATCAACATCTTATATAATCTTAGTCAAATAATATCTTTCCTTTACCAAGGCTAAAGTCATGTCCTTACAAAGTATTGAGATAACATCAATCCTAAGAGGTCCTCTAGGAAGTCAAAATTTATTCCTTGAAATAGAAATCCAACCACAATGCCAATATGGCCATCCTTATCTTGGAAGCTTGCCTATATCATTTCAGAGAAGTGCAAGTAGAAATGGTAGTCATCAAGAAGCAAATCAGTTCCGATTACTTCATAAGTCAATTTGAGGAGACATACCTTTTGAGTAAGTACATCAACAACTTTGTACATTATTCACTAATCATACTTAGGCATGAAGGTGAATTCCTAAAGAGAAGAGACAAGAAGCATGAAGGTGCATCAATTCAGCATATCTCAAATTTAGTTTCTTTTGTGCGTGAAGCGTAGAGCCTTATGGTGCAATTGTAGGAAAAAGTTCTGGTGAATTAGGAAGTACCTCCGAAATCGTTGAGCTTATAGTACAACATAAAACTCCATGGCATATATTGAGTAGATTTTCCAAGCATTACTTACTTTTTCACTAAAAAATAGAATCATGCCCCCTTTTGGTTGAAACAATTTCCATTTCCGATATGACTGTTATCACATTCAATAATGAAATCTTTATTGAAGGCTGGCAATGCAAACATAAGGGCCTTCTTATATTCTTTCAATCAGTTGCAAGCTATCTTTTGCGGCTCTGTGAAAGAAAAGAACTCCAACTTTCATGCAATCCATTCATCTTGCGATGGGGATGCTAAAATTCAAAACAAATCACTAATGGAGGATAGTTAACTAAGAGAGCTTCTCACTAATGGAATCAAAGATGATTCATCGGGCACATGAAGGTACTCGAGGCGTTCGATATGCTAAAAGCATTTACAAGTCTCTTATAAAGGCCATCTCAGATCGAATGTTGTCTGCCACTCATTGCCAAGCCAAATTCAAGCTAACCGCACTTGTGCATTCTATAGCATGTCGAGCATAATACCAAGGAATTGAGAATTGCGACATTTTGTTATTAGTAATGCAGCCACCGCACATGGATTAGGACTTTTATGAATAAACCTACTTTGATAGGTAGTGATGCTCCTAAGGACTCTAGCATAGTAGGGAAAATAAAAGACCAAATGGTACATCCACAAAGCTATTTGATAGATAGTGATCAATGTTAGTGATCTATTTTTTAGGACATTATTCTTAGTAAAGCAAAACCTATTATTAGGTTAATTTGTTGGATGAACCTTTAGAGAGTTGTTCATTGTACGACTCCATTGACACTATGCAAGAGAACCTGGTGAACAGTTTATTTATGGCCACATGTATATGGCATAGTTCTTCCGAACTCGTAGCACATGTGATTAGTGCCTAGGAAATGTGTCCCATATAGCCTCCTCGAGTTTCGTTAAAGAAAGGAGTTTATAAGGCTCTTTTTGGGCTATAATAGGGCTCACTCAAGCAAGACGAAGTTAGTACATGATTCTATTCAACAAAACAATTAGGTGGCAATGTAGCTGCAGTGTTATAATCATCGAGTGTGTTGCCATGACCTTCATAGTCGAATTTTCCACGAATCCATTGGAATAGTCTCAAGCTCCACTCCATCCTCACAATTTTTGATGGAAATCGAACCATGCAACAATATTCATCTCCTATTTCCCAACTTTTTATACCTTTAAACTTTATAAACTCCAACGAGGGCTTCACGTTTCAACTTTCATATATCCACTCTCTCTTTCATGACTAAATTAGCACAGCTATCGAAATCAACCACCACTATGCACCTTTATCCATTAGTCATCCCTTACATATGGACAACTCCTTGGCCAATTTCCAATATTGTTGAGCTGAAGGGTTGTCACAAAATCTTCTTCCAATAAAGAATTCAAACCCACAATCTAGCTCACAAACTTCTTATCGACAATTGACTTCTTCCTCAGGATTATTGTCTTCCCTAAGAAAATGATAGCTCAATTCGTCAAGTAGATTTACAAGAATTTCATTTCCCGTTATGCGTAGGCGTAAGATCAATGCCAAGTTTTCCCACATAAAAAGCTTTCCTTTCGATTATTGGAGCTAGCATGGTATCAATTCCAGAGGGGTTGGGGAAGTTAACAAGGTACTTCATCTATCCTTCATCAAATGGTCAGTGTAGTCTGATATAACGTTGAGTCATCAAGTTATCTTGAATGATTCCTACAATAATTTTACCAAGTCTTTCTACTTAAATTTTGCCTCAACCAAAAGGACAGTTTGAAAGCCTCCCTCTAACGTGGTTAGATCATGCAAACCAAGTTCATCATCAATAGTATATTTGAACCCACATAAGTACCTTGCAACCAATTGACCATAAGTTTCTCAAAGATCTATGCGGCGATGATTCCAATAGATTACCTTGGTCGTACTTCTACCTAAAATGATGGAACTTCCATAAAAGAATCTCAAGACAATAACAACACAAAGGTGGACCTCATCGTTCTCAACTATTTTGAAAACGTTTCTAGCATAATAGCGTGTCTTCTGATTACACAATAGCAAGGAACCATTCTCTCTGGTCTTCGGTCATCGCCTTTCCATTATAGAAAGATCCTAAAGCATCAATCCAATTAATATACGTTTCGTGATCAATCTTTTCGTCAAACTCCAAGATAACAATTCAGATGCTATTGTAACATTTTTTAGAACCCATGTCCGAGAATCCACTATGATGGTTAGAAGTGATAGTGATTGTGTTAACGCACTTGGTGTCCAAAAATTAGTGCACTTAGCATCGCCAACATTCCCTCCACTTTCTAATGCTTTGCTTAGAATGAAGAATGTTACACGAGTCTCTTGTCGCAATAGTTGCCCAATAAGCTCACCAATTATTTGTCCACTACTTAACATTTGATTGCTTTCGTTTCCAAATCTCTTGTCTATGATGGATTTTAATTCAAGGAAAACTCCTCCACTATAGTTTTCATAGCACTAATATGAACAAAAGTTTATCTCTTGTCTATAGTTTTCAACATATATAGATTTTGTTTCGGGTGCATCTCTCCCAAATCAAACTCATTATAGGATGAATCTCACTGAGCATACTATGCTTCAGAGACAAGTAGAGGAACTCTGTCACCAAAAATTCATTCAAGAGACCATAAGTCCATGTGCAGCACCTGCTCTCTTAACATCAATGAAAGATGGATTGTGGTAGATGCGTGTGGGTGGTAGAACCATAAACAAAATCACCATAAAATATCATTTTTACGATCCCTAAGCTTGATGACATTAGATATTGTGGCTGGTGCTAGAATTATTTCTAAAATAGATTTAAAAAGTGGTTCTCACGAAATCAAATATTGTCTAGGGGATGAGTAGAAAATAGCATTCAAGACGAACAACAGCCTTCATGAATGGTTAGCCATACATTTTGGGATATCTAGTACCTTTATGAGGGTCATGTCCAAGCTTTACAGCCATTCAAGCGGTTTATTTTGATGACATCTTTAATTATAGTAAGAATATGGAGCAATATTTAAATCATCTCAAATAAGTTTGCCTTTGAAGAGACAATTTGTTTGTCAATCTTAAGAAATGTACCTTCTATTCAGATAAGATAGTTTTCCTGGGCTTTATTGCTTTTTCTAACTGTGTCTCCATTGACCTTACAAAGATTCCAGCAAGCATATCACGGCTTAGCTACCATTCATCAGCGGTTTCATTAAGGAGTTTAGCATAATCATGATTCCTTTCATTGAGTGCATGAAGAAAAACAAATTCACTTGATCTCTTAACGCTGCTAAAACTTTCAAAATTAGAAAATCAAGAATGACGATAACCCCTATTACGCAGCTCCCTAATTTCTCTAAGGTATTTTAAGTTGAGATGCCTTAGGTGTAGGAAAAAGCATTCTCAGTCAGCAACAGCATGTGGTTGCCTACTTTAGTAAAAAGTTAAATGATACTAATTAACAATACTCTACTTATGATAAGAAACTGTGTGAATTCGTACAGACCTTACGATATTGGCGCCATTACTTGTTTTTTCAGGACTGCCATTCATTCTGACTATGAAACTCTACATCTCCTTACCTCACACAAGACATTAAATCATGGGCAAGGTTGATGGATTGCATATTTACAAGCATATTTTTTTTTATCTTAAAACTTAACAAAGGAGTCGAGAACCAAATGTTTGATCCTTGAGTCATTGATTGTCCTTACTATCTGCAGTTCAAATTAAGATTGTTAAATTTAGAAAACACAAAGAAGAATAAAAATCTTGCCCCAATTTTAGCAAAATCCTTCTAACTTTACAAAACAAACAACCAAACCCCCATGGTAGTGTGTCTACGTTTGCTGAATTTTTCATACAATATGTTCATGACTTACATATCAATGTCAATAAATAATTAGAAGCAAGTAATGCACATTAAATTTAATGCCAAGAATTATATTATGGTTCAAATTATGCTAGAGCAGTGCCCATATGGGTCCATGTCTAAATTTTTGGCTCGTAATACTGGTTCATTTAAAATTTTGCAAGCGAATTGGATCAAGTACACATTTATTGATATTCCACCTCATTTTGATTTTCATAATACTTCAAATATCAAATATTTAATCGCTTATACTGATAGTTTCAAGCCCCAAACTGATCCATTTAAAGTAAACCCAGGTGCACCACATATTAATTATTCATTCACTCTTAAAAAATTCTCCACTCTACCAGTCCACAAAAATACAATTGATATTATTCCAAATGAACAAATTATGTTTACCAGAGATGGAACGATTCAGTGCTTCCTTATTCACAGGGTTGGTTGATCAGAGTCCGAGAATGCTTAAATTACTTGAGAAACACTACAACAGTAAGGTCAAGATATTTTGAAGTTCTATCGGAGTAAGCAGGATTATTCATCTCTAGGCCCAAATTCTACTGCCTCCGGAGGAGTTGGTGGCACTGTTCGATTTAAACCCCCACTCATATATGTCTACAAGCGTCAGCGGATGATTACACAGCCACTCAACTTGTGGATATTGATGACATGAGTTTTACTCACCGAGTTCAAATCACAACTACCCTGGGAGAGTTGATGTGGACATTACGAACATTTCAAAAATCAAAGAGATTTTTTTCTTTAATTATGATTTTATTTTATTTTGATTCTATTTGATAGATTTTATCCCATTAAGATATTTTATTTAATAAGGATTTCAAAAAAATTATATCATATTATTATTTTATTTTAAGATAATATACGTTAGAANTAACCTAATAGCAGTATTCCTATACGCAGGGGTTGTAGCTTTATTATTGGAGAGATATTGATAAATTAAATTTGTATTGAGTAACTATGATTTCCTTATCTATTTACTGATCTCTACTTCTCTCCTCTTGGTTTCCCTCTCCTGTTTCTTCTCCTTCTCCCAATTGCTTATTCTTTCTGTCCCAATTTCCCCTTCCCAGCATCAGTGCTATAAAAATATACTTCACGATATACTATTAGTATATTCTACAAAAGGGTAGATTAATATTTTTTATCCTTGTAAAGAATTCTATAAAGACTTGTAAATGAATATAATATAAATATTTGTGTTCTCTTCTCTACTTTTCATCTTATTATCTCCATGCCATCAAAGCCAAAACGAACCACTGCCATTGCCGAAGACCATTAACTTCGACAATCAATGCACCTCCCAAATTGGAGCAACAGCCGCACATTAATTTATGTATTAAAGGTTATGTGATATTCACTTCCTAAATCTAAAATTCTTATTCAAAACCTAAGATTTGCTATACTTGCTTCAAATTGAAGAATCTGAGAGCATTCAACCTCCTCTCGCGTTTAATCTAAGGTCATATTTGCATAGGTATGCTTCACTGAGAAAATTTGTTATGAATTCTTCTTGCACTCAATGAAACCAAAGGGTCGGTATCGTAGATGGCAATCTTTGCAAATCAATTTGTAAAAGTTCATGCTATTGATTAGGAGCAATGAAATGGTTTCGTAAATTATTGCCATGCAGATTGACATTCCGACCACTACTCGGCATTCGGAGTAATTTACATCAGAAAATAATCTTAGCCATGTCAAATTCAAAGTACAACTCCTAATCATATTGTTACAACTCTTGCTCAATCTAGTTCTCACGCCGCTTGCGTGTCAGCTCCCTCTCCAATTTAAGTCATTGACTCCGATGCCTCCAAAAAGACGACTAGGTTAATACACATTTTATCTGATTATCAACCATGCTCCATTGCTCCAAACCATATTTTGGCTAATCACTCTTCTACAATGGTTGAGGGAGTTGGTTTTATATAAATAACACTGACACTACATCTCTCATTGATACTTTAATTAGCAAAATTTCTATTTAATTAGTCACCAATTAGTAAGTCTTTAGAACAGAATGACTATTATAGAGTACAATTTCCCATTCATGGTGAGTTTCAAAACCATACTGCAAGAAAGATTAATGGAAGTGAACATTACGATTTTATCGGTTTATCTCCATTTTATACCATTTATTTTCACTGTCGATGGGGACATCCATCACTTTCTTGTCAAAAAAAGTTATGTCCAACTACAATGTTTATTCCAAACTTGTTTAATAAGTCACATCACTTTATTAAACACCACCGTAGGTCATATTTGCCTCACGTAAATTCACTCCCCCCTACCCTTTTAGATTAATATGCTTAGATGTCCAGGAAACGAGTCCAATGTCGTCAAAAAATGTAACTTTGTTAATTTGTTACATTTGTTAATAACTATTCACAAGTTATCTAGCTATACTTGATGAAAAATTGCTCCATGTTATACTCTATATTAAGTGAGTTCTACTTCTATATGTACTTTACAGTATAACAATGGTCATGAATTTTTTTCTTCTTCTCTTTCATCATTCCTCTCTCAATATGAGATTTTTAATGAGACGTATTATCTCAATACACCCCAATGGAATGCATTGGCTGAAAGGAAGAATAGGAAGTTAATAAAGGCTGCTTGTGCTCTCTTAAATGGAAGTACCAAAATCCTTTTTATAGTAATGAAGTGTTAGTAGTATATTATCTTATTAATTGGATGCCACAAGCTATATTACGATTATCATTTGTTATTTCCAAAAAAACCACTACACTTTCCTTCTATAAAGATGTTCAATTGTATATGTCATATTCGTAATATTCGACTTTAGGTGACAAAGATTAATTCCAAATCTCCATAGTGTTTTTTTCTTGAATATCCTCATACTTAAAAACATATCAGTGTTTCTCTCCAAGGTTAGGACATTTCTAAGTATCCTCTAATATCACATTTCATGAGTCTATATATTTTTGTCACGATGTGTCTATAAGAAGTCCATCTCCAAGTATTTTTCCCAAGGTGTGCATACAAGGTTGTCCATCTCCTTTTGCATATGAGGTTGTCCAGTGCTATACATCCTCATGTCACTTAGACATATGTTTATGGTCCATCTCAGATGTTTGGTTCCTCTCCAAAAATAGATCTCGAGCCGACCACAATAAAGTAAGGTATTTTGCCTATTGATGCCATTATTCTTGATCCAAGAACCAATTCAATCCTTTTAATTCCATCCCAAAATAGTCATCGCAGTTTTAAGCAGCATCCTTTATCTGCTACAATATCAGATGAAGGTGTTTTATCTTCACAACGAGCTTTTGCCTCTGCCTTGGACCCTACTAGTACATCTCGATCTATATTTAAGGATATTTCTTATCTTGCAAGATAGATTCCTATATATGAAAAGACGGTTACACTTAAGCATTATCACATTAAGGAACTAGTCTATTTACCTCCAAGAAACAAAGATATTGAGTCTAATCAAGTTTACACAACAAAAATCAATCAAAATAGTTCTTTAGCTCAGTTAAAAGCACATCTAGTGGCAAAGATATGCTTAGATTAATGGGATGGACAATACTTACACCTTCTCTTCTATCGCAAAGCTAACGTCTGTTAGGGTATTCATCTTGTTTGCTGTAACTCATTACCGATTTTTATATCAGTTAAACGCCAATAACACATTCTAACATAGTGATCTCCGGAATAAGGTTCATTTGGAATAATCTCTAAGGTTTAGCACTTAGAGGAAATTTGGATATATTTACTAGCAGAAGAAGTTATTTTATGGTATGAAACAATCCCCGTAAACATAGTTTGGAAGATTCAGTTATGCTTAGTATGAGTTTAGGTTTCTCGTTATCACAACAATAACTCTATATTGTATTGTTACTGTAGCATCAAACATTTATTTCATTGCGTATGTAGATGATATTGTGATCATTGGTAGCGATAGAATTGACAATGCAAAAATAAAATTTTTCCTTCAAAGACTATTTCTGAACAAAGATCTGAAAGGTTTGCATTATTTTTTTGCCATTGGCATACTTAGATACCGTCATGGCATTTTTCCGTCACAAAGATACTACATATTGAAGTTACTTCATTAAATTGGTATGGTCGACTCAAAGCCACGCTACACTCAAAGCCATAGATATAAGAATTAAAGAATCATCAGACAATAGGAAGATCCTTCCTAAACTGAAAAAATACTAAAAATTAGCTAGTAAACTCAATCATCTTGATAAGACTCATCCAGATATTACCTTATCGGCTAGTAATATAAGTCAACTTCCATCCTATCCTCATGTCCCTCATTGGAAGTTTGTCATATGTATTGTGTGATATTTTAAAGGAACACTAAAGCAATGCTTCAATTACAAGGATTATGATTGTAATTAGGTCGAGAGTTTTTCTAATATTGATTATGTTGGATCACCATATGATCGAAAGTTTACCACCAGCTATTGGATTTTTGTTACAAGAAACCTCATGGCATAAAAAGGAAAGAAACAAAATGTAAAAGTCGGGTCAAGTATAGAATCAAAATATTATATGTTAACACATGTAATCTGTGAAGTTACAGAGCTTCAACAATAATTTGAGTCTCTTGGTTGTAACAATTTTGGGTCATCTCAAATGTGGTAGGATAATCAAGTAGTCATCTATATTACATCAAATACATTACTTCACAAGCATATAGAGCATTTTAAGCTACACTATCATTTTGTCAGTGAGAAACTCCAACGGGGCAAAAGTTACATTCATTATATAAGGATTGGAGATCATGTTACAGACATTTTTACCAGGTCCTAAATTAGAGTTCGAATTAGATATATTTGTAACAAGTTGAAAATTATTATAATCTATACTTCAGTTTCAGGGGGATTGATGGAATCTTTTAGGATATACTATAAGAATAAGCCCTAGCATACACAATGACACATTTTTGCTAACGATTGGATAATAGTTTTAATACTTAAAAATAATCTAATATATACATGTAAATAAACCTCAATCTAGTGTGCACTTTCACCCCTTCTTCACTTCTTATTATATACACTATCAATATGTAGTGGCCTTCCAAGAAACAAGTGACATGGATTCATGGGGAGAATATCAAATCAAATTTCTTCTTCATAACTTCAAACACAGAATTTAACTTTGCATTGTTAAGTAACCATGACTTCACCCTCTTTCTTCAATCATGACACCGTACAGGGACAAGGGTCATGTAACCACGACACCTAGTGGGCATCAAAATTTGAACTAGACCAACAAAACTTTTCCATATTATCCCTCCGACCAAAATCAATCATTAGTACACAGTTTTTGCCAGATGACAAGAAATGGCTTTTTTTTAATATAGCTTCTTAATCAATGATCATCCTCTTGAATTGTCGCCAAATTAGAATCACAACATTCCACTTCATTGGCTACCTCAGGTCCTTCTCTATAAATAGCTTAATCTCTCCCATATCTCCCACTTCATCTTTTATTTGTTGATAATACTAAGAACGATGGGCATGTCCATTACATATAAAGCACCTGATGTTTGAAGAAGAAATAGTTTTCCCTTTTTCCTTAATCCCACCACAAACATGTGAATTTGCATGCTCAAACGTTACACCTTTTCTGACATATGACCCCATCTTTCCTTCAACCGTTTCAGAACATTCCCTCTTTTGAGCAATTTGTTGTGCCACCTCAAGGGAGTGGATAGAATGTAACATAAGTTCATAACACAAACTACAATTCAATCCACTAGAGTATCTCACCACAACAAGATCATCATTTATTCCATAGCTCGTTTGGCTCATAACCTTATAAATTGCTTAGTATGGCATACAACAAATCCATCACTATGTTGGTATTGTTGATGAAGCTTAGGGTAAAGAGTTTGAGGATAATCCACTGTAATGAATTTCTCATCGAGCTTTATCTTCAACTCAATAACATACTAGCCAAAAAATACAAACACCCTGAAATGCTGGCAACCATAAAATGGGCACCCGTAGTGATTGTGTAACCTATGCAATTGGGATGCTTAAGTGACAGAAAAGATTTTGACTTTCAAACTGAGAAATGGAAGAATAAGCAAAAACATTTGAGTGTTTGATATACATAACATGCACATAGGTAAATATAGTTCAATGATCACAATTACCCGTTAACAAAAAATTCAAAAATTATATACACTAAAATCAAATCAAAGTGCAATAAAAATAGGAATTTGATGGAGGAATAACCCCAGATGGGTAAAAACCTCCATGCTACTCCAAAGCCACCTTAAAGCTGCTTCAACTATAAGAAGAAAATTGATTTACAACAACTCGTTACAACACACTGCTTCTTTAGCCGACACACTCATAGAATGTGATCCCTACCAAAAAATACTCTTCAAATTGGCTCTCCCCAACCACGAACCAAGAAACCCCTAGTCCATCATATAGCTTTACCTTTCCTACATCAGTACACTTACGCCTTCCACAGGAAGATTTGGAATATGAAAATTCCTTGCGGATACCAATGAGATAAACTTTCACATGAGCAACTCCACGCTAAAATAAGGATATCTCAGGAGGAATAGGAAGCAAAAGTGCTCTCAACGAGTCCCTTACTTCAACTCATTCTTCTTAATTTGCCACACATGCAAGTGCAAAATGAGGATGATTTATAGGCAAGGATCAACAAATAAGCATCCAAAAATCATAACGAGACGCCCAACAAGTCGCTCGGGTGCATCACTAGCACTCAACATGAGTCATCTAATATTTGATCAAAGTTACTCAGGTGCCGCTCCAACAATGTCCCTCACCGCTTCATTTTTAAGAAAATTCCACAACTAGTGCACTACATCTTCGTGAAATTCAAGTAGTAAATGTTGCCCGAACATGCCACAACTAAATCAAGGGATCAAAAAATTTATCAACACAAAAAATCAAGTCAACAAGCTTTGATACCCCCACTCCAACAAGCTTCTTCGCAAGCCATGTGAGGTTCCGGATTTCAAAACATAATAACTAGGAAAAAATTAAATTAATATAATCAAGATTAGACTTAAGTGTATATGAAAAAATAGTATCGGAAGCGGAACAAGGGGTCGGGAGGCTCGACGCTTGGGTGGAGCCCGAGGCACGCTCGAGCGCGCCTGGGGCATGGGTAGGCAGAACTGCCGCACTCGATGAGCGCTTGAGCGCGGCCCTTCGGTGTCCTTGGCGCTCGATACGAGCTCGATTGCCGCTCGAGCACCAGTCTAATTATAAAAGTGCGTCAGGATTTTTCACACATTATTTCCACCGGTCCAGAGGGAGAAAAGATAGAGAGAGAGCGAAAAAGAAGAGAGAGGAGGATGAAATCAAGGCTCCCAAGTTCGAATCTGGCCTCAAGCTAGTTCGAAAGGTTATAGATCGAGTCGAGGTAAGTACACCCATACCCTTCTCTTTTGTTTATTTGCACTTTCGTTTTATTTTTTTCGGATATTCTCGTTCCGATACCCAATTAAGTTTATATTTCGTAATACCCATGATTTGAACATGTACATACTTCGATTTTATGTCAGATTTGTGAGTTTTGTGGGGTTTTCACACCCGGAAATCCTAACCCGTGCCCTTCTTAGATTTGCTCGTTTTATTTGAGATACATGTACGATTTGGCTTTAAAATCTTGAAACCCTAGCTTATGGACGTGGGTACTCTGAATTTTTTGTATTTATACACATATTTTGTATATGTTAATTTTATTTATTCCGGGAATATTGTGAGCAGGAATTGTGATATTTAACTACATTTATATTATATATGTGACCTTATATATACTCCGAAAATTATGTTGTATGCAATTGTGAAAGTATTTGTTGTCCGAAAGCTCTAAAGTTACGTTTGACTCACGGTGGTAAGAATTCTTTACGTGTTCCAAGCTTTATGATGATTTATGTATATAATTGAAAGTATGTGAAATCATGAATACATAAGAAAATGTTTATCTGCATCCGCATCAAGAATTATGACAGATGTGCATAGTATCTGAATGGAACTTCACAATACGATAAGTTTGATTAATCGTTCTCCAAAGAGTGAGAACTTCTATATAAGTTTCCATTAGAACCTTCCCTAAAAAATAAGTAATTATGGAATTGGACTAAAGATTTATATTTCAGAGGATAATATTCTCTGACATGTCTTACAATATTACTATGGCAAATCGAGGAATTGCTCCTGGATCACGGGAGACGCTCTGGTGGTGTATCTGTATCTGTTATCTGTTATCTGGCCCAATATATCAGGTGAAAAATACACCGTCCGCTACGGAACGTTAAATTCGAGGTTCGTGGTTAGCGCCTTAAAATGTGTGGGGATATACACAGTCCTTTCCTCAATTTGTTTACACCGTTAGCTAATACGGCCTACTGGCTCTAGTTCGCAAAGTAAAGAAGTTATGCATGTTTTGGAACCTAAAGGAAAAATAAGTAAAATGGGAGAGATAAATAATCTCCGAAAATGTATTTATTCATATTTCACGTTTATGCATCTTCATTTCGTTTTTATATCATTCCTCTTCTATATTTTGCATATAGTATTTATTGTTTTTGATTATATTGCATTTGCTGAGCATTTGGCTCAATCTTATTACTTTCTTTCTTCCATATGAGTACGCCCTTATACCCGATGAGACTGAGTAAGGCTTAGGAGCTGGCTAAGCTGTAGGTTTTGTTGGAGGAGCCTTTGGACTTAGTTTTGTGATTTTCTATGTAATGGAGTATTTTATATTATTTTGAGATGGTTATATATACTGAAATATGATGATGATGGTGGTGGTGGTGATGTACACGTAGTATAGTTTCTGCTGTTTCCTTTATGGATGTATATGTTTCTGTAGGTATTTACCGTTTGTCTGGGGACCAATTAAATTGGCTGTGGTACATTCTGAAATAAAAATTAAACCAAATTATCCCAAGAGAGGGACATATCTTCAAACTGCTGCAACCAATATATAACCTAAATCCCAATTATAGTAGCAAAGAGGGGCAACAATAAGACAAAAAATAAACAACAAAAAGTCAACTGGAACAAAATTTGTCTATTGTTCTTAGGTTCATACTATAGATACCTTATTGGGTACTAACAAATAAAAAGCCACTTATGAAGATGTTACAGCATGCAATTACCACAAGAACTTTAGAAGTTTTCCATTAAGCATACAGATCTTTCAGATCCTGCAGTGGATTACTCGCTTGAACAACAATTTTCCATCCCAGAAATTACAGAAAAATACTTCTTAAAATAGAGGAAAGGGTAAATAACGTTCCAACACATCTTCCAAAGAATTCGATCTTTTATTTTAGGATACGCGGCAGACTTCTCATAGAAATTGAATGGGGGCAATTTGATCCATTTCAAAATTGTTCAAGTTGGGAAAATTTTAAACTGGTGTTCCTTTTGGATAAACAATAATGGAGGGATTGAAGTTAAGAAACAAAGGAGCAAGCTAATTAAAC
The DNA here is from genome assembly GCA_025585075.1 of Nepenthes mirabilis. Lineage (NCBI taxonomy): Eukaryota > Viridiplantae > Streptophyta > Magnoliopsida > Caryophyllales > Nepenthaceae > Nepenthes > Nepenthes mirabilis. The sequence continues at coordinate 6,893 of JAODPA010093821.1, read as the reverse complement.
ATTTTTAGCAGCTAAGAGATAAATATAAGTAGGCCGTAATAAATTTTTGAGTAAGTTTATTGACAAGTACTCCATAAGGGGAAACAGGGACTTTTTAAAGAGAGTCAGGAGTCACGAGGAAATCTTAAAGAATCCCAACATATTTCATGATTCTTCGTTGCACAAAAAAATCAAGCATTTCATTGACAACTTCCACATACACCTACTAAATACTAAAGCAAACTAATAACTTCTAGAATTGAAAACGATGACCATACAGTTGAATAGGCAAATTGCACAGCGTCCGACAAATGGGTTTGGTATCTTTTGTCAGCATAACAAAGTGATGACGACAATCTGCAAAACCCAAAATCTGGCCCATTTAAAATCGAAGCAGAGCATTAATTCTGCATAACCTTTAATGTTGATAAAAACAAGTTAAATAGCGTAAGAATGTCAGTAAATGGGAAGAATATAAAAGATTCTTGAGAAATGCTCGATGGACAAAAATTTAAGTAGGTTATCTATTTTTATCTTAGAAAGAGTAAGGCGTGAAGAAAAATTCAATTTTCTCTACAAGAAATTTTGGATTTACATTGCTACCCTTTTTCCTCTATTTTGAGTTGAATTTTAAATATTGGAGAACATTCGAAGCCGTAACTTTGCTAGAATATCTGTTCTATTTTTCTGCAATTTAGATAGTCATGGATCAGATTTTTTTTTTTTTCGATATAGAAACATTTTAGAGACTTCTTTTTATCACCTCTAAGATATATTAGGGTGATACAGCTGTATCCATCCATGTAATTTGCATCTAAACTATCAGTGTATATATCGATAAAACATAAAAAATTTTCATAATAGAAAAAGTCTATCCCACTAATATTAATCTATCACAAGATTAAATGTAAGGATAAAACTAGCTGTGATTAATAGAACACTCTCAAATTTTTGAAATTAAGCTCAAATAAAAGTCCGACAATATTTAAAAAACAAAATATCCGTTGCTATAATGGGGACGCTAGAAAATGGGCTGGCCCAATACAAAAGCCCACAAACAAATTGGAGACCCGGAGGATAACGGCCCACGGCCCACTAAGGCTCAAGACCAAGTATCTGAACCGCCAGTCCAGGCAGGTTAACTCGAAGCCATCCATTTGGAAACAAGCCACTTGCAATACCGCACACGAGGGCAGGGCTACCCTTGATCACCCCCAATAGCTAAGCATCCCGAATATTGTCCTGGATCATGATCTCTCTCGAGACGGCAACTCCAACTCGACAGATCTCTTCCAAAAGCAACGGTCATATTCGCCGCCACTAGCATCACCATGAAGAACAAATAAATCATCTTGTTCGGCCACGGTTACCATAATTGGCATCTGAGATCCCTGTAATAGCCAACCAAATTTCACCAGACAGCCATCAGCTAGCCTTGTCACTCAAGTAAGGCTGAGCTGACTCAAACATCGTAAATACCTCTTGACTCCCACTAGCGGGGGACATACATACTTGCAAGCCCACAAACGAATAATACTTTATCCAAAAAATCTCAAGAAAAGCTCTCATCGCTCGCCCTCTTTCTCAAGTCATTCCCCATCAAGCACACCATCTTCTTCCAAAGATGCCCCTCTGCCAAAAGCACCCAAACACTCAATCTCCAACTTGAGGTCCTAATGATGGGGACGCCCTAAATGGGCCAATGCAGCCAGAAAGACCACAGACAAATTGGGAACCTGAAGGACAACGGCCCACGGCCCCCTCTAGCAAAGGCTCAGGACTAAGCATCTGAACCGCCAGACCAGGCGAGTTGACCCGAAGCCATCCAACTGAAAACAAGTGACCCCCGAAGCCGCGCATGATGGCAAGGTTTTCCTTGACCACCCCAAACAACTCGGCACTCCGAATATTGTCCTCGATCACGATCTCTCTCGAGACGGCAACTCCAACTCAGCAAATCTTTTCCAAAGCCAACTGTCATATCTACCACCTCTGGTATCACCACAAAGAATGAAAGAATATTTTTTGTAGGCCACGATTGCCATAATTGGCACCCACGATCTCATAACAGCCCATTAAATCTGTGCAAACAATAGTTAGCTAGTTTTGGCACCCAAGCGAGGCTGAATTGGCTCAAATATTATAAATACCCTCAAACTCCCACGAGCGTAGGACAGGCACGCCTGCAAGCCCACAGAAGAACGTTACTTTGCCAAAAAAATCTACAGGAAAATTCCCATTGCTCTCTTCCTCTCTCTCTCAAGCCGCTCCCCATTGAGCGCGCCATCTTCTTCCAAATACATCCCTTCGCTGGATACATCCAAACACTCAATCCCCAAACCTGCTCTTCGTCCACGCACTCATTTTTGTATCCCCGCATCTTTCTATTCGTTAAGAGAATTACTAACTTATTCGTCAGAAAATTTATCCGTGAGTGAATCCCGCTAATCCTCTAACCTTTTGTTTTTTAGTTATTGTATGTAGAATCCAGGCTATTAAAAATAGAAATTGGACCCTCTTTATCTACATAGCCGAGGAAGACCCGAGCAGCTCTCTAATCTGTTAACAACCCGGATCCCAAAATGCGTCATTCTAGAAATGGAGAAGCAAAACCAAAGAAAAAAAAAACATTTTCCTTGTTCTTCAAGAGAAAACATCAAGGATAAATAGGCTTTCAAATTGAGTTTGTGTGGCTTAAAACAATGGCCTTTGATTTACAATATCCTTGTAGCTAGGGCAACGCTTTGTGAGGTTTTTACAACATCAACATATATAGTAAATTTTTTTCAAACTTTATTCTTTTTCCACATATTCCTGTGTTGATACCAATCAAAGGCATGGTGTAGCCATTAATATCCACACTTCATTCAATGTGTCCAAGACACTTCATCCCAAATTAATTACTCTTCCTTTTTTCTAATTTCATCTCACAAAACAAACAACTAATGTCCATTTCCAAGGAATCTCAAACCATAATCTGCTCAATTCGGTTGTTACTATTTATGGAGCTACAAAATTTTATGGTGAAATCTGCTAATATACTCACCTTTCAACTTCTCTGGAGCATCATCTTTTTCCAAAATATCTGCAATGGTGACCGCAAAATTAAAGTGGGGTGAAAACGCACGCCGTTAACATGTCAATTATCATATAAAGACGTGCAATTTGTTTAAGGCTCCTGTGGGCCAGTCCTGGTAGGGTCCTCTTTTTTATTATCTTTTCTCAAATTTTTAACAGTCATAATTTCAATAAATCAAGTCAGAATTAAAGACATATGGGATGACTCTGAAGCTCGAGATATCTAACAACTCTCCAAAGGCTTCATCCTAATTGTTTCAGATTATTTTCAACACATATTATGAAATGGGATTCTGTTTAAGCTCAAATTATAGGAATTTAATGTTCTTACTATCATACGCAACCAAGAGACATACTTACGGTCAAGCATTTGAGAACCGTCCCGTGTAGCCAAAGGCTCTGCATGGCGCTTAGAACTCCCAGATTGTGTCTTTTCACTGCTACAAATTCTTTGTCCTCTTTGATCTAAACAAAAATATTTCCACACTGTCAAACAGTTTCACAATACAAGACCCGACTGTAATAAATGATAAGACAACTTAAACCTACTCGATGAGGCATCGTCATGATCTCTTGCACGACTGGTACACCATTGTGCAAAAGAGGGAGAGGTAACATTCGCTTCCTTCATTTCGCCATCTGTGATTAAATTAGACCTACTTGGACTTTCATTTACCTGAAAAACTGGTACACTGACAGAATCACTTTGAAGGTTCTCATTTTCAGGTCTTACTGAAAAATTGGAATGAGCATGATGTTTTATCGATGGCTCTTCGTTTTCTTTCATTGCCTTGGGAATTCTCGTTGGACTATTTCTACTGATATCTCCTCGTCGAACTCTTTGCAGCCCCATAGAAGTTTGCAACGAACTTCAAGAACTGATTCCCTTATAATTGTAGTGAAAGTATCAGGAATTCAGCGGGAACACCGTTTCTTATGAAGTAAATACTGCCAATATTCCTTAAATGCTCCGTACATAACTGCGCCTAAATGATTGCAAGTAAATGACTAATAAATATGGTGTATGAAGATTAGGTGATCTTGTAACGTACTGGGAAAAGGGAATTTCCCCAACAGTCATATCCTTTATTTTGTAATGAACAGATCATCTTACTAGAAAATAAGTGCAAATTACATATATCAAAAGAAGAACAAAAGGGCATGTATCTCAAAGTCGATGTGAAGTTCCTAACAATGTCACCAGAAGTTAATCAGTCTTCATCTTATATTTATACAGATGGGTTCCCTAAAATTCAAGGGTTGGCCAAAATTGAGACTTCTGAAGATTTGAAATCACCTTTTTCAAACCTTGACATTTTAGTGGTAAAATATCAGTGTATTTCATTCATCTCTACACTTTTAGTTTGAGACTCTCTGTTGGAGGTGGAGGTCCTGCACTAGTCTGCAACACCGATTTAGATATGGTAGGAGATATTGATACCCGAAATTTCACTTTGAGTTATTTGATGGCAATCTAAGGCAGAGCTATCTCTAGGCAGTCAGGTTACAAAAATGTTAGCAACGGAGCTGAAATTTATCGTAGCATCCGAAGCATATAAAGATTAGTTGTTGATGAAGTTTATGCAGGAGCTAGATATTAAAAAACAATAATATGTAGTGTCGTACAACCATCAAAATGTTATTAACTATCACAAATCTTATGCTTGTTATATTGTCTAATTTTTTAGATAAAATGACGGTCCTAATTAATTTGTAGTTAATTTTTTTTATAGCTTAGTGCTCTAATAAGACGGAAAATAGAATAAACTATAACATATGGAAGATATATAAAAAGGATACAAGCATAACATAGACAAGCCTTATATTTGATACAAGAATAAAAGGTTCACATATTTAGAATATATAAAAGTCAGCACCTTGTGCAAGTATAAAAGAAACAATTGCTTACAATAACCAAAATCCAACACTTGATGCAAGCGTAAAGGTTGTTCACACTCCATTATGGCATTGGGTCAACATCTAATGCATGCATAACTAGTATACGTAAGTCAATTTGACTGAAATGCTTTCCTTGAAAATATAAATCTTATTTTTTCATACTTACTATAAACACATCTCTTTTTTCTTGACCTAATCGCCTTTTTTATTATCATTAAAGCCTATGGATGAGAGAAAACACTAATCTAAAGGATAAAATCATATTGATTTTGAGAGTTAAAAATCTTAGCTTTCTCATACCATCACATCCTAACCACCTAAAATACTAATTTCAATAAGTCTACAAAGTTCTAAGGGTGGAATAAACATTACGAGTCTAGTAGCATTGGATTTTCACAAGACAAAAAAATAAAGTCGGTGAAAAAATTAGGATGTATTTATTCCCATTACTAGCAGCAAATCCAAAGATTTTTTCAGTTTTAGATTATTAATTAATAGTAACTTTTCTATGAATTAATTTGTATATATCACCTAAACTATAAGTTTTTTTAATAGAGAAATTTGACTTGACTAACTTAAGAAGTTAGAGAGTCTTTTTCAAAATTTGTTTGATTTTATAATTTTTTTCATTATGCACTAGTGTTGGGTCCAGTACCCAGGGTCCCCAATCGGGTGGGAAAATACTTGGCCCAAGTGGCCCAGAATATGAGCGCTCGGACGTACCCGAAAAGAGTCCGAGAACACCTTGAGGCGCAAAGAATGCAAAGGCAACAGAAGCTTAGTTATCCGGGCGCGTATCATTATACATTATTATTCCACAATAATTTTTTAAAAAAATATCATAAACTATATTAATCAAAGTACGATTTGACTTTTACATTCCATCATCAAGAGCTAAACCATTGAAAGTATTATTGGTTTTTCTAAAAACCCACTTATGTATAATACAATTGAAAATACGTACTAAGACACGACTATCAAAACATTGCATCTAAAAAGGCTAAACACCAATCCAGTAGATAACTTCCCCATAAAATCTCACTACATTAAACACTGCCCTCCAAAATCCAAAATCTCTCATTCCAAAAACTCAAGCATCCCAGTCTACCTAGTGTTTTACTAGTTTGCATATTAGCAAAAACTTTTTTCGTACCTTTAAAATCTTATTTTGGCCACTGTTATATAGAATTTAAGTTGAAGGATTCAAAATTTTGATTTAAAATATCTCAAATTAGAATCCTGCTTTACTGTATACGTTGTAAAAAGATTCTTTAAATTCATATGTATTTGCTATATTATCTCGATTATTTAAAATATTCTCCGTTATTAAAATCTTCTCTCTCATAATTAGAGACTAAATGCACAAAACTGCACTTGCCACGCAATGAAAGGAACTTCAACAATTGCATGCCGTTTCGCACCCCCAATAGAACGACGGCAATCGTATTGAACTATCTCAAAACCCAAGAAAGGAAATCGGAAGTAAGAAAGAAAAGGAGCATTTCAATGGAGAGATTTCAACTCACCTAAATAGTGGGATGGTTCTTTACTTCCCAAAACAAGAGTTAGAGGTCGAAACGTTGCCAAGGAATGTCTCTCCTCGATCGTGTAATTTTACTTCTGTAAGCAGCACAATGATGCTCTGAATAACGGTTTCTTTCTTCCTTAAAATCAGTCTTGAGGGAAATGAAAACGAAGGAGACCCAAAGAATAATCGTTCAGAAGAAGACGAGCTTGCAGCAAGGGAGGGTGCTTTGTGAAGAAAGAATCCGTCTCCTGTTCATTAAACAGCGGATCCGGAGGGAATTTGAAAATTCAAAGTTTCAAACTATTTTCCCCCCAAAGCTTTCCGCAGCGATTCCCCTGAAACAAAGTAAAAAAAAAAATTGAAAAAAAATATATATAGTTTTTGGATGACCGTTAGTTAACCTAGAATC
>JAODPA010093820.1:0-22934 GCA_025585075.1 Nepenthes mirabilis | reverse complement strand
GCATAAATATGTAGGAAATATTTTTATTCATCTAATCATGAAGAGAATTTTAAGATAATACACATAATTATAATACAGATAATTAAATAGAAGTTCTTGATAAATTTGATTGTAAAATCTTGGTAGATCGACAAATATGTTGATTTTTCATACTTTTATTTTAAAACCTTAACTTGGAGAAATATTAGAATAATAATACTCGAAAAGAACGAAAATAAATAGCAACAAAGGAAAAAGGGAGCTAAAGGTGTACATGACTTAGTCTGATATACCAAAATTCTTACTTTAAATGTCCTGAATTAAACTTTTTAGAAGCTTTCTCTCTCTTCTCCTCTCTCCTTCAGACCTTCTCTCTCTATTCTCTCCCTCCTCTATCTCTTCCACTGCTTGAAAATGCGGTGGGAGCTGATCTTCAACCGATTTTGTAACAACCCGCGTTCGAGCCAAGTCAAGCATGGGGCGGGCACAGAAGGTTCTGGAATCTGCACCTATTGGAACACTCAAGTAGTTTGGCCACGCTCGGCATTGGATTTTGCACCCCAGGCGCACCGTGGCGCAGGTCCAATGCGCTACAGTGTTGGCCTGGGTTGCATGCCCAATTTCGTTCGATTTGAAAATTTTTTTATTCTTACCCCAATTATCCATATCCTTAGACCTCAATTTCAATTATATTAGTTTACATAATCTCGATTAATATAAGTTAAAACTTGATCTTTACATGATTGGGCAGCTATTGGCCCTGGTCATCTTGGTGCTACAAAAAGTTTCTTTCTGGGCAGAAGGCCTCCAGTCATCACAAGAGCAACATGGATTCCGCCGCTTCGAGCTTTCCTCCTATGTTTCGTGACTTGGTCCGCCCTCATGCTATGTTTCGGCCCTGTCAATCATGGTCACTTGGGCCTCAAGGTCATCAGGCTACTAAGTCTTCTCAGTTGGGTGCCTCTTTCTCTGGCTCTTTCGCTTTGAAGCCAAAGTGTGGGAGATAAGAATGGAGCCCCCAGCTGTTATCGATCCAAACGCGTGCAGAGGGTTTAGAGCATTTTGGACATGTTGTCCATCTAGGTGGCAAGCGTCGGCACGTTGAGGATTAGTTGCTCGTCTACACTACTATCTGTAGAAGGTTGTCACCGTGAGAGACAACGTCCTTGATTGGTACACTAGCTTGTGCCTTAATGTTGACCATATTTTCCTTTGTGAGTGTAGTGGTTAGATTTTTTAGTTATTCTTACAGATGATGCCAATGATGTATTCTTAGATCCAGATTATTGTACGGATTAGGTAGCCACCTAATCTCTCCTCGGCAGATCAAATTGAAACAGGTCTGATCTCCATTCCTAATAATTTGGATCCTGCACATCACAATAAATTAACGAGAAGTCAGAGGATGATGAGACTTGCTCCTCAATATATCTTACGATACTCAAATCAGAAATCATTTAGTGATGGTAAGAATGATTAGGGATGTAAAAAATGCATGGATGTGACAAGGAAGGAGGATTGAGGGTAGACTAAAAGACTAGGCTCCGAGGAACGTGCTCGATGGGAAGCGGCTTGAGTTAGGGTGCACTCATGAGCTAAGTGTCTTAAGAGAAAATATATACTCATGGGCTAAGTGACTTGAAAGAGAGGGCTCCATGATCCTTAAGAGATACTTGAGGGCAAAAATTGTCCGGTATCCTTTCCTACTGGGGTGAAGGCGTATTTATAGAATTAGAGCCAATGTGACCTTCGCAGCTAACGTTGGCGGCCATGGTAGATCCACTAACCTGTTTCTGTGATCATACGTAGGACACATATGGTAACCGTGGCCATTGGGAAACATTCCTTTCCATTTTAGGACGATGCTAGAGGTCGCTGTATGACAATTGTCTTTTGGGGAGATTTGTTGATTTGTAATTATCATTTTGGGATGATGCGCAATCATGGGTAATATTTTGGGAATATTTACTGAGTTGTCAGAGCAACTGTCCTGACCACATTATGATAAGTTCTTCCTACTTGTGCTATATTGTCAGGGTTATCGGCCGCCACCTAGAAGGGGCCACCATGGGCACGTCACTACGCATAACCCTAATCATTCACTTCCTATTGAACGGTTTCGGGTCAAACTACATAGGCCAACGCTCCACTGTCCAAGCCTTTGATTTGGCAGTCTGTACAATGGGCCTCTTACATTTGGGCTTCTCTTCCTTCAGTGGACCGAATTGTCCTCTATTGCGCCTTCTGGGCCATAACTTTGGGAAAACGTCTATTGGGCTGCTACTATCCCCGTAGGCTAAGTTTTGGGCTGGCCCATGTTTTTGCTAGACCAATCACTATAAAAAAATATGAAAATAAATGTAAAACCAAATTTTAAAATAAAACGGTCCATGGATTTTTCAAAATTTTCAAGTTTATATTTTTCTTTTTTTTTTTGAAAACAAATTTAATGGTAAAAGGCATATCCATGTGAGCGAAAACTTCCAACAAAATTTCGGTTCAAAGCAGCCAGGTCCAATTACAAACATCCGTAACACCAACAGTTGTAATAGTCCGAAGTTCGAATACGTGGAAGAATACTGAACTGAAGAAGCTAAAGCAATTGCAGCAGCCATGTCATCCTCATCCGGACTCCTTTTTCTATCCAAACCTTGCTGCACTTCCTTCATCGAGACCCATCTGGGAAACTGGCTTGATGGATTTCCCATCCGGCGAATTAGGCGTCGGAGAAGGCCATTCCGGTCATGGACTTGCCAGAGTCCTCAGAGCGAGACTGTTGAGCTCGGAAAATCTAAGCACTTGGAGTTTCCAATTATTGCGCGGCGTTCAAGGGAACTATCTTCTGTCTGTTCTTGCAGAGCTATCGGTTCAGTATGACATCCTCTCTTTGATCGTTGTGTTTCTCACTCCCCCCCCCCCAGATAGTCTGTTCACTGTTGAATCAGAAAGCAAAACGCAATTTGTAGCAGATTTAATTTTTTTCTCTTTCGTGTTAATTATTTCTTAGCAACTTTATTGTTCCGACAGTTTAGTATTCGTGGTCATTATTTTGTTCTAGATGATAAGAAGGGATCATGCTTCATTTGGATTTACTTGTATGCCTGGTGTATGAAGTTGGCTGTTTATGAATGAGCCGTGTGCTTGTCTGCTTCAGGGCTTTTGCAATGCTAGCATCTTGCTGAGTTCATTTGAAAGGCTATATTTTTGGATATTTTCAAAATAAAAGGAAAAATATTTGCTTATGATTATTCGAATAACTATAATTATTCAAGTTAATGTAAATTTTCAAACAAAGTCTGATTTGAATATACATGTCTCATTATAAGTGTCGCAAATAGACGTGATTATTTATAAACGACACAAATACTCACAATTGTTCAAAATAGACGTGCTACATGTCGATGGTGGATCAATGTAGCGCACATGTAGAGCCTATATGACACTTGGAAGTTATTTTTGGCTTTGTTGTGCTTCAACTGACTTAACTTCTATTTCAACCAGTTTAACTTCTAATCAACATTTAATTAGACATCATTTCTTGAGCCAATGTTTGTCTAACACACATTAAAATAGATATTCTAAAAGATTATTTACTTGAGAAAATGATTTGTTAGTGCCAGACAATTTTTATTTCAAAAAGATTTTCGGTGTGATTTGGTTAGTATAAAATGCAGTCAAATAAGAATTTATTGTATTATCAAGATGATTCACACAAACTTTTTTGCATTTTCTAGTGTGAATTATGTGTCTAGGAAAATGATGTTGTAATATACCTTGAAGCATTTCCTTGAGACGTTACTTGATTAACTTGACTTGTTTCTCAAAGGCTCTTTTCTCCCAATAGATACTTCGTAGAGACCATCCACTTCTGTTTGTTACAACTGCACCACAAATTCCAAATTATATCTACACAACGTGCAACCGTAGTTGATAAAATACTTTGGTGTCTTGAAAACAGGGAAGCAGTTCCTGCCTAGTTCAAACTTGGGGGAATTTTGGTGCATCCCTCCTTGTGCATCTAGTGGATATTTGGAAATTATGGGCACAAGTTGTGGATGCAAGTCTCAAGACTTGGAAATTGTGGGTGCAAGTTTCAAGCCATTGGAAACTCTCAAGCCTTTATGGTATTAGCTTGGGTAGTTGCATTTACTATTTCTCTAGGCAAGGTTGTGGGAATTTAAAGATTCATTAGAAGGTGGTGTTTTGGGGAGACATGTTCAACTTCTCTTGTGGGTGATTTACTTCCTAAATGGAAAGCTCCTTATATAAAGGGCATCTTCTGACTTGTTTTTATTAATACCACACATTCTTGTTTGGGGCTTTCGAATCTCTTTTTGTGATAAGCTTCATTTTTGGGATATTAATCTTTTAATTATTTGTGAGATTTGTGAGTCTCTTGTAAAAATTTGTAATCTTGAAGATAGTGTGTTAAAAAATCAGTCCTGCTAACGTGCTTCACACTGAGGAAACCACGTACAAATGTTGTGTGTTCTCGTTATTTTCTTTTTCTTTCATCATTAGGAGTTCCATTTTCCCAATAGGGAAAGTGGGTTTTCATAATCGAGGAGGGCTATCCCCTTGTGTAGGTGAAGGTCGGTGGGCCTTCTGCTGGAACAAGAAGAAGAAAAAAATATATCAGCACTTCCCTGTTCCTTCCTGGTTGGCACTTTTATTCTGACAGGACTAGTTTTGTTAACCATGTTCTTGGATAAATGGGATTGTCATTGCTTCTAAAACCTGAGTGTATGCCTTTTGCTTATCCATTAATTTGGGGGGAGAGATGGATGCTGTGTTTACTGAACTTAATAATTTATATGAAATGTGTAGTTCTCTTAAATAGGGGTGAACATGGATCGGTTCAATGCCAATTAGGGATAATCCAGACCAATCCGCATATCAGGGTTTGGATTTTTACAAAACCAAATCAAACCATCATTTGAGCTAAATTGCCCAAGCCCTTAATGTATGGTTGGTTTGGTTTAAGTAGTTTATACGGTTTGTAGTATTAAGTTTATTAGTCTAAAAATTATTTATTCAATTTAATATATTANATATAACATAGGAATTTGCTTGAAACGTGACCTTTGTTGACCACAAATAAGAATATCTAATAATTCAGATAATACTAAAATATTAAATAAATCTATAATTCAACATTTCTATTGAAAGTTGATTCAATAGCATGGTAATGATAAGTATAACCTATTGATTTTTCTGTTAAAAAATAATCAATTATTTCCATATTTCTTGATTTTAGGGTATTCACAATGTTACCCACTTCCACCTTTAAATGGTAACCACCCCTTAAGACATTTTGATAGAAAATGTCTATGTAGATGAATTTTTGATTTTTGGATCCCTAAGTCAAATACTATTATTATACATCATCATTAAAGAGTATTGAAGATTTAGAAGATTCAAACAAGTGATGAATTTGTAGAAATTCGAGCAACCAGTATTAACGACAATAGTTTGGATATAAATGTGGTTTTATTTGTTATATAAAATACATATATGTATATATATATGGTTTGGTTTAGTTTGGTTCAGAGAAGTTTTTAAACTGCAACCAAACCAAAAATATGGTTTGGATAAAAAAAATTAAATCATGCTTAAATTGCGCATATGTTAAACCGTCATCAGCGGTTTAGTTTGGTCTAGTTTGGGCGGTTTAAAATGTTTTTGTTCAGCCCTACTCTGAAGGCTGCAACCATTAATGTGTTGCAGAATGTGAATGAAGATGCAGATGATGTGTTTGATGACTTGTTCAACTTAATGGTTGCAGAATGTGAATGAAGATGCAGATGATATGTTTGATGACTTGTTCAACAAGCATGGAAAGGTGGTCTTTAGAAGGAATGACCAAAAGTCCCCTATTGCTGAAGTTGATGATGACGCTGAAAGCTTATCATGTAAGCTCATTTTACTACTTGTAGAAGAGGATGTGCCCTTCAGATTTCCATTTATGTCATGTGATGGCTCTGAATTGGTAATACTGACCTAAGTTATTTCCTTTCACACAAGATTTGTCAACATTTGAGCAAGTTTTGCTGTTCGTGAGCTCTTTGCTTGTTGCTTAAGCACAGAAGTCCTCCTTTCTGGTTACTTCTATCCCAGAAGCCTTTTTTTTCAGTTTCATGCTTAACTGGCCGTCTTAAAGTTGCTTGCTTTTTTCTGCCTTGATTCCTTTCATATTTAACTTGTTCTTAACAGTCATAGGATGAACTATCATGACCATCAATGTGCTTATGGAGCCTCCTGAAATCTGATTGTCATTATTAAATTCAATTGTAGCCTTTGAAGATTAATTATCATGCAATATGATCATGTTTCTTATCAGCAAAACAACTATTCATTAAGCATAGGTGTGCAATTCTGCAGTTATACTCCTTTTGCCGTGTAGTGATACACTATTTTCCAAATGTTTAAAGATTGTCTTCTTCTATCTCCTATTATCAAATTTTGATCTTGACCCAACAAAAATAAAGTAAAAAAATCTCGATCTTAAGCTATAAGGTTACTGTTTTGAGACATTATAGTGCATCTGTGGTCCATTCATTGCTGGAAAATCATTTCAAAATTGTTGTAACCTTATGCCAAAGTTTTCCACATTTTTTTTTTTAAATTACATTTCATCCAATTGCACACTCACCATTAAATGAGGGGGATCAACATGTATACTGGTGCAGTTGCTGTGGCAATGGCCAAGATTGCAAGTGAGGTGAAGGCTGCAGATATTAGAGTCCTGTTTGTGAAGCCTCTGGTGTACTGGACTCGGTTTTTCATTGTTATAACAGCATTTTCCCGCCCTCAAATTGATGCCATCAAGTATTTGCTTCAACTTATAGTTCCCAGATATCTTATTCTTCTGTTCATTACAGTTGTGCAGAGTCATAATTTATGTGAACGTTTTGATTAGCCTCTTGCAACTGCAGAACAAAAATGGGGGACCTAGCTGAGAAAAGGTTTGGGAGAACCGCATCTGGTGACTCAAAACCGAACTCATGGACCCTATTAGATTATGGTAAGTTTCTTTTGCTCGATGATTCCATGGTCATGAATCTGATGTAAAAGGAAAAGCTTCTTTCCACCACCCACCGTGTCCTTCGCGAGTCATAACGGCTAAATTAGTTGAGCTTTTCACCTCATTTCTTTCCCAATGTTACCAATTGTTAGTGTGGAAAGAAATATTAGCCAATATATGAACACGATAAAACTGCAATTTATTGGCCGATATAATTGATATTTTCCTGTCTATTAGCTAATATTTGCCCTTATGACTCCGATTCACTAATATATATATATATTGCGTCTTAGATAACTGATAATGATACGTATTGCCCTATACGACCAATACTAAACTAGCTATAACTAATATCAATACTAATATTTTCCTAGTGGTCAATGTTGCCTTTCATCTAAATGTTATTTACAAATTAAACATTACCACTGATGTTCTATCATTGTCTCACATCCACTGCACCAATGAGTTCTTGTCTGCAGCCATCAGTGGCCTTTCTGCGTTTCTTTTTCTCCTTCCTCGACATGAAGGCAACCTCCATTATTAGTCTTTTTGCTTTTTTCGGTAAGCAGAAACCTCCATTATGAAGTATCTTATTTCATTGACACAAATCTGGTTACATGCTATCTAAGTGCCATCTGTGAAAGATGTTGGTACATTAAATTCATTCTTCACACCAGATGAGCTATTATTGTAAGAAGTACAACAATAACAACAAACCTTGAGCCCCACTAAGTGGGAACTTATATAAATTTTTTTTTCCAAAAACTATTCAATTTAGTGTAATAGTTATCCGGGAATAGAAATAATTTTAAATAATTTTTGTCATATCACTTCAAGTTTCTCTTGGTTTTCCTCTTGCTTTATTTCCACAACCACAACTAATTTCTTTTTTCACAAATACTTCATTTGGCTTAGTGTGTGAACCATTTTAGATATCATTTTATCTTCTATAAGTGTAATTTCTTAATGTTTATGGATACCATCTTTATTATATTGTTTGTAGTGTAACTTCGTCCGCCCATGTTTGTATTCTCATCTTTCTGAAACTCTTTCTTTTTATGCATGTTATCGATTGCGAAACATTTTGAAAAATATATCTTGTCTAATAACTATCTTATAAAATATTCCCTCAAAGTCCCTCAAAGAACTGAACAACTCATATCATCTATGATAACCCAACTGAGCATACTTCAACCTAGAGCCTTCTTCTCATGGCCTGTTGCTAACACCCAGGGCCAATTCAAATTCCGTTTGAGTTTACAAGTAACTGCTGAATTATATACATTTTCATGAGAAGTATAAATTTGTGGCAGTGTGAATGATGACACTCGATTTCTGTGATATTAAGTGATCTGAGATAGACCTCCGGGTTAAATATTTTCATCAATCAGTTGGGAGCATTATATGTATATTTTTTCTGGTAGTGATAGTATTAGAACACACTCAAGAATATTTGCCTCGTAAGGATTTGTTACCTTCCTTCTTGATAGGCGATGTTGTGGTGCACATATTTCTCCCTCAACAGAGAACTTTCTACAATTTGGAGGAATTCTATGGGAATGCTACACCCATTGAGCTGCCATTTGAAGACCAACAACCATTTCGCTACTGAACCTTTCTTTATTATGTCTGCTATTATATGGCCTCTGAAGGATCACAGCCGTTTTGTTGGCCAGCTGACAGTGCAAAGTGAAAGATCTTATTTGGTGACAAATCTATGCCATTGGGTTATGGAAGACACGGCCGGCCATGGTACATTTCCAGTAGCTTCTGGGCTTTTGGGCATGGGTGTTTTGATAATTTATTGCATGGAGCGCAAAGTTGAAGGCTTGTAGATAATGTAACTAGCACTAGAAATAGACAGAGGTGGTAGGAGTCCTGGATGAACGGTAATTAAGATTTATCTCATTTTTATTTATTTTGTGTTGTTTTGGTCAAACATGAGGATCCCTATTGCTTATAAAAATAGAAAAGTTAATCTAAAAAAATTTAAAGTGATATGTTAAAGGAATAATTTAAAGTTTTTTCTACACTTTTATGATATCGCTTCAAATCTTGTGAAATGGATAAAACAGGTTCATATAGTCCACATTACTTAGTGGGAGGGAGGGACTTGAGGATCTGTTTATTGTTGTTTTTGTAGCTTCTCTACATAATGTCAGTGGGTTTAAAGCAGCATCTACCTGCTACATTGTTTACATCTCGGTCGTTGCTAAATTTGAGTGGATGTTGGCACCACATGCAAATTTGGATTCCACCAACTCTGCTGCGGAGAGGGTGTTGGCAGCACAAGGTTTTCGTCAAGCGGGCTTGCCGGAAACACGAGTATTCATTGTTTGCAATCGTTTTTGACGCGACCATAGATGCTGAGAGGAAGGCCTCTCACATGTACATGTACGAAGCTTCGGTTGCTCGGCTGTGGCACTAAACACTTGCTTGAGGGTTCGGCAGAAGCAGCAGCATCGTGTTTATATTCTCACCCTGCGAAAAGGCTGCCACGACCCGAAGTAAAGGGGGATTGTGCAATAGAAAGTCTAGTAAACTGTCGATGGCTATGGGTTGGGTTTGGAACTACTACTTTTAATCTATAATCAAAATTCAAACCTCGTTGATAAGGGTTTCCCCATGCCAAGAGTTGAAAGAAAGAGATTCCTAAAAATACGAAAAAAAAAAAATCATCAATGGCCTGAAAATGAAACACTGGGGAGGCAGAAATAATTTTATTTATTTTTTTTCTAAAACACTAATATATGGTCCGATGCTATATTCTAAAAAAAAAGAAAAAATTGTTGATTCATAAAATCAAGAGGGCTGTGCTCCAAATCCAAGTGCGAAACTTCCAACCCGGCAGCAACAAATCAACCATATATGGCAATCTGATTCCCCTTTTGCTGTCGATGGCTCTGGGCTTTTGGCTTGGGATGTCAAACGGTTGGTTGATAAGATTGAAAAGTGCCAAAATACAATTGTTGGCGGATGAAAGCAGAAAGAATATGGAGGGGGGCATTGCAAACTTTCGGTTTTGCCTTTTTCAGTCTGTGAAATTTCTGGATTCGTACGTCACTGAATGCATTTATTTGCCATTTTTGTCAACTTCCATAAATTACATAAAAACGTGCTTCGAAATCACACACTAGATGCCGTTTTATTTGATGTTTCTGAATGTGCCTGCGATCCTACCTCAAGGGTCGACACCTTGGTGCCATCGAAGTATGATTATAATGTCATTTGACAAGCAAATTGCTTCAATACAAGCAAACTACTTCAATTTTACTGATTTGTAAGGTCTCAATTTTACTTCAGTACACTTTCTTTATAAGATTATATAAAAAATTATCCTGAATTTGATGCTTTTACACCAGAATAGAAAATATAAATATAAACATAAATTGTTGCGTCCTGGATCCTCGGTTACCATACGGATTAGAGAACCTTCGGATTCCTCACTGTTCGGAGGTGGTCGCGAAAGGGTTCGATCTCTATCTTTGTTAACCTAGGACCTGCATAATACAATCAATGAACAAGAGGTTAGGGGTTCAGCAGGATTTCTCCCACCGGGGACACTCCGACACTCAAGTCAGTAATTTTCTGCAATAAACGGAAATGGAGCGCACGCTTAGAGGTGCGCCGGAATATGTTGGAATGTTTGGGTAATGTGTGAATGTTTATATGGGAGAGTAATGAGCGGGAATGGGAGGCTTGGCTCCCGGTGCGCACCGCGATAGGTGGCTGACTTTAGTCGCCTGAGAAGGCTGAGAACTTTGGATCAGGAAGATGGCAGTGGAGCCCAGGTTAGTGACGCTGAGTCGATTATCGAGGATCTGATCCCCCCTCTCTATAGAAAAAGAAGGATTTTATAGGTCCCCTGGCGAAGGGCTTTGGGCGCGAGAATCCCTATTGCAAGGGTTCATTGGCCGCTGATTGCTGTCGGCGGTTGCCGGCACGTCGGTTGTCATTTAGTGGTGGCCAATAAACCATTGGGCGCTACCGGCCACGCTTGGTCTACCCCTTGAGTTGGGATTGGTGGGGCAACTGGGGGTAGCCGCTTGAGCCGCGGCTGACAGTGCTGACTGTTTCCTCATTGGCTCGCCTCTTCTGTTCTTCCGCCGTTCCCTTGCAGCAACATTAATGAGCTGCCGATTGCGCTCATTAGCTATCGGACGTGGGTTGCCACGTAGGCCGCTCTGCAGTGCTGGGCCTCAACTGTCCTTCAGGTGGCTGCTTCGTGGGCTGGGCTTTGGATCTCTTTGGGCCTTTGTTTCTGACCGAACACTAGCCCCCCATGCCTGGGCCGATTAGTGGTCGCAGCCTGGCATGCCCTTTGGGTGCAATTCGTGGTCACCTAGTTCCCCTCGAGGTGCGCCAATACTTGTCGTCTTCTGGCTTCATGCTTTTCCCAGGCAGTCGCACAAGATTTTCTGGCACTGCAGCGATTCGATGCCTGGAATAGAAATATTCGCACGCCTGAGGTTGCGTCTGATTTGAGGGCTTTCCTGTTCCATGAAAGACGTCCATGGAATAGCACGCCCCAGTAAGTGCTGGAAGGGTGTCATCTCGCCCATAAATAGGAGGGTTCTTTGGCTGGGGCGGCTTATCCTTTGACTGACTTTGGGGGAGCAATGCGAAGATCTTGGCTCGCCCCACCTCTGGTGGGAGTCCACGAAGGAGTTGGATGGACTAGCTAGAGATCTAGAGTTCTTGGCGAAGATTGTCTTCATAACCATGTTTCGGTCAATTCCTCATGCTAATGAGGGTGGCTCGGTAACTCTGCTGTTGTCGCATTCCTCCCCCCATGGAGTGACTCGTCCAGGGGCTGTGGGATTGCGGCGGAGCTATCCTGGGGATCCTCTCCTCCGGTGAAGCGCGTCGCTCGCGGTCTCCACTTCTCCTAGGCCGCACACCGGTTGGGGAGGAGGCCGAGAGGGGAGCCTCAGCGAGGGAAAAGCAGGTTCATTTTTGCATTACTGCCGGAGGCTCCCGAGCTTGGTGTTGATTCTGCCTCGGTGGATAACATTGGGTTCATCTCCACCGGAGGTAGAGAAACGCGTGACTGTTCCTGGTGCTTTGGCTTGTTGGATCATTAGCGGCGAGGCTGTGGTGATCTCATGTAGATCACGTTCCCAAGCTTGCTAAAGAATCTGGGGCAGTCGCCGTGGGGCCTAGACCCCGTGCCATATCTTTTTCCTCTTTCTTGTACTTTTGTTATTGCAAATCTTGTACTCTATAAATGAAGCCTTGATTAATGAAAGAAATAGTCTTTCACCTTTACTCTTCTACCTTGTAATACGCATTTTTCTTCCTGACCGCTTCCCCCCTCCCCTTTTTTTTATCCCCCTTCATGGTAGTTTGCTTCTTCCGTTGCGCCACACTCCATTTCACGCACCTGAGCATCTTCGGATGTCTGCGGTTAGTTCTACCGGTTTCGTCCATTGAGTCTTAATGTAGACTGTTGTCGGGAGGACACAGCAGGAGGGGTTCTCTAATGCTTGAGGCCATGGAAGTTTGAATCATCACCAGTGACAGTCACATCCGCTTGTCCATCTGGAGCATTAAATGCACTGAAAATCACGGGGCGCTGCGCCATAATGATTTGCATTGGAAACGCGCGAAAATTCAGGAATCCGCCACATGGAGGGCGTTCGTTGGCTCCGTTCTAACGCTCTTCGCCTTCCAAAACGCTGCCGCTTCAGGGGGAACTTAGCCTATTTAAACGCACAAATTTCCTCCAATGCAGTGTACTCTACCACTTCCTTAACGGGGCGAAGCTTTGCGTTGCTTTCGATCCCTTTCCCTCTCGTTCGCTTTCACTGTGATTTCAATGGAGGGGTTGTCCTCGTCGTCTGGGTCAAGGCCTTCTTCCGAAGAGCCTAAGACTGGGACCCACACCTCTAGGGCCCCTGGTGCGACCGTGTTGGAGATATATCATTCGGAGGCCACCGTTGTGGGCCCTATGCGATTTTCGAGGGTGCCTCCAGGCTTGCTAGGGAAAATGTGCGGGCTCGAGCCCGCATGTTGGCTCTCCAGGAGGAGATTGAGCAGCTGCGACGACAATTTGGAATAGAGGTCGCGCACATGGGGACTGAGCTAAGGTCGAGGTTTCTGCCGGAGGAAGTCGGTCCCGCACTGGAAAGGAACTTCCAGGACAGCATTCGTCTCAGTCAGAGATTAGTCTTGCTGGAGGATTTGAACTTCTGCATCTGTATCCTGGACTCTTGAAACTCTAGCGCCCTGACACATGTGGACCTGTCAGAGTATCCTGTACCAGGTTCTTCTATGCCTGGAGAGGGCCATTAAATGTACTCTGCGGCCACAAGCTGCTGTAAAGAAAGTTACTAATGATTGTTATAATGAAATTCAATGCTTAACTGTGCCGTTTTATTTTTTGCGGTTTATTGTAGTCAAACGGTTTGCTTTCTTCCTTACGCACTGGTTTCAAAAGTCCCACCGCATTAATTGCCGATGTGACGGTGGGGATTTTGCCAGGCGGTTGAGGTGATGTCGGTCTACGATTTGATGAGGGGTCATGATTGCCGGTTGCTTTGGGGCCCATGATGTTCCTACGAGGTCGGCTCGCAGCCTGGCTACTCAACAAAAGCGTCGTTTGGGTTTCCCGCACATTGACACTTATGCCGCACTTCAGTGAAATTCCTCTTGGCCGTTTCATTGTGCTGAAAGCTTTCCACTCATTCCATAGAGAAAGGGAGAAAGATGGCAAAGAAGAGAGTCTCCTTCTTCTTCGCGAACTTCTAAGGCGGGTCGGCATAGGGTCGACAGTACGAGGTCCGTCCTGACAACTACTGCCATTGCTGCTCTGATGGTGGATTTCAGAATCCCTAGTGACTGGGCTTATCGCGCTCCCGGTCTATGGGTAGAGCCAACGCCCCACCAGATGGCTTCGTCGCGGTTTACGAGCACCATCTGAGAGGGGGGTTTCGTTACCCTACCCTGTGCACTCTGTATTCACTAGTTGAGGCGTTGGGCGTTCCTGTGGTAAGGCTTCACTCGAATGCCCTTTGTTATCTGGTCTTGCTATGCACCTTCTCTCGCCTCCATGCTGGCACTTTCGATGCGAAGGTGGCGAGATTGATCTTTCACTTCACGGAGTCGGAGGATTAGGTCTCCATGTCTCCGAAAACTGATTTCCACTTTCGGGGGACCAACCCTGATTCGGTGAAGAACTGAAAAAATCACTTTTTCTTTTTGCAGGAGCCTTCTGACTCTAAACTTTTACGTAAATGGGGCCCGATCTCGGAGTACTTCCACGAGAAGGTGTCCTCGGAGGATGCCAAGGATACGACGGAGTTGGTCACCACAATCAACTCCCAGATGGTGAAGTTCTCCATTCAGGGTTACTTCCTGATGTCCATCACTTTTGACGCTGCCAAGTGGGGGCCTTTGTTAGGCTGGCACACCGCCAATCCTCCAAAGAAGGAACCTGAGACCTTAGTGGAACTTCATTCCGATGAGGAGTCTTCCACGGATTCCTTTATCGACCTGGAGCCACCGGAGTCGATCGCAGAAGGTGCTCTAGCCATGGCGGGCGACACATTAGTCTCTGGTGACACAGAGAAAGCACGCACACCAGTGCCAGTACCAGAGTAGGGGGTCTTTAGAGCCAGCTGGAACCTCCGCCGAGCCGTCATTGGAGGGAGGTGTCCAGGGGGATGTTCCTGTGATGTTGGAGGCGGAAGCTGTAATGGAGGCTAGCTTGCTAGGCCCTGAGTCAATCCTAAAAGCAGCTGTGGGAGGGATGGCTCCAGAGCCGGAGCCCTCGAGCGTTCCCTTGCCTTCCGCACTTCTAGGCTATCTGAGCCCCGTAGAAATGGCGGTTGAACAGGGGGAGTCCTTGGGCCCATCCGTGTCAGGGGATTTAGCTCGTCGTCCGAACGCACCTTCCGTCCAGGTATAATCGCCTCAAGTTGGACATTCTTTGGTAGTCACGAGTTTTGGGAGTTTTTGACCTTCTCATTTCACATGCAGATTTCTGAGGGTATCGATTATTTTGACGAAATAGCTGCTCAGCTATATGGGGGCCTTCATCACGGGCTGGATGTTATCCAAGAGATGAGTGTCAGGGTCGCTTCCCTCCAAGAGGAGAGCGAGCGGGCATAGGAGGAAGTTAGGGGCTTGAAGGAGGAGAATGGCCAGCGGACACTGGAAGCCGAGCATCTATGGCGGGAGGTCGAGCAAGTGAAAGAGATGGTTACCATCCTCGAGGATGACAACTCATGCCTGTCCAGGGATCTGAGGGGCCGGTTTACTCCATTGGAGGCAGATTTTTTATTAGAGGCTCGGTTCTGTGACGACATCCACTTGTGCCGCAAAATTGCCTCGCTTGCGGTTCCTAACGTCTCAGAGGGCATCTTCCACCTAAGCAACTCTGGGGTCCAGGAAAAGTCTCGTCTGAGAAACTTCCTTGAGGGGACCGGTTCGTCGGATCCCCTGTAGTGGCTTTACTCATAGATATATCTTCCTTATTTTTCCTTTGTCTGCGCCTTGTACAAATGAAAGAAATGTAGCACCATTTTTTTTTTTTGCATTCAATGCCTTCTAGTGAGATTTGAGAGGCTGCATCTCATGTTTAATGGCTAAGTTTGTGATGCTATTATCACCAAGGCCCCAATCCAGTGCCTTCTTGCGCTGTACTCGTCCTTCGTCAAAGGATGTCATCGCATCTCGCGCGTTTAATGGGAAGCTCGATTCGGTAAAGTGGATGTCGTCGCAAGTCTCATGGAGCCACGTTAAGGGCTAGCTTGGTTTTCAAGCCATAACAGTCGAACTCCGGGTCTAGGCCTTTTCTCATGCGGTATCCGCATTAGGTACGTGGCCCCCGCTCAAGGCGTCATCGCTACCTTACACAAGGTCCTAGTCCACGACCATTGTAGACTGAGGGTGCTCTCTTCTTCTCAAAATGGTCGCCGCACACCTGCGATTCTTACCCCCTAAGGTTTTGATGGCAATAAGTTGGGAAGCTTCAAAAGTCCCCAGGCCTGACGTTTTGACCACCTAGGTCATTCGGTTTGGAACCGTGACTCTCTGGACCACACGGGCCCTACAGTACAAAGCTGAGACTTAGTGGTGACCGCTTTCGGGTCGCTTGGCGCGAGGCCAAGGTAGCGGGTCTCTTGGGACCCTTTTGACACGGAGTCGAAGTCTAGATGTGGCTGCTTTCGAGCCGCTCGACGCATGGTCAAGACTCGAATGAAACCGCTAATGGGCCACTTGGCACTGGGCCAAGGTTTCTGGGCTGCTTTGAGCCACTCGATGATGAGTCAAGGTTTTGAGGTGGCCGCTCACGGGCCACCTGGCACGATGCCAAGGCCTTATTTTACGGACGGACAATAGTCCTCCCGACTTAGGGGTAGTCTAGGTTGTTATACTTTTGGAATGTCAAGCATGCCACACTCACATGAATGGAGATACAGGCTAACATGAATGATTAGTTTCATTAAATAAAACTTCAACGTATGTATAAGCATTCCTCGTGGTGCGTGTGTATGCCTTACCTGGGGCTACGTCACATTACTGGTAGTATTTTTTTAGGTTGGCGGTGTTCCAGGTCCGAGGGACCAATTTGCCATTTTGGGCGCGTAGCTTGTACGCCCCATTCTAAAGGATTGTGGAGACAAGGAACGGGCCTTCCCATTCAGGGGAGAGTTTGTTCCTGCTCACAGCTTTTCCTACGGCATGCACACTCCGGAGGACCAGATCTTTGACCTCAAGTGGGTGTGCCTTCACCCGCTTGTTGTAGAACCACGCGATATGTGTTGATAGGCTGCGATCTGCAGACGGGCTGCATCTGAACTTCTGGGAGAAGGTCAAGGCATTCTCTGAGTCTCTAAGAGTTCGTGGTTTGATCAAAATATTCAACCCGCAGGCAGGGTAGTCCCACTTCAACAGGGGCTACGGCATTAGCTCCGTAGAAAAGGCTAAAGGGTGTCTCTCTCGTTAATTCCCACGAGGTTGTCCGATATGACAAGAGTACAAAAGGTAGCTCATTGACCCACAAACCCCCTGTGTCTTCTAGTTTGGTCTTTAGCCTGTGCAATAGCGTGTGGTTGGTGACTTCAACCTGCCCATTTGCTTAATGATATGCCACGGACGTATGAACCAGTTTGATGTGCAGACCTACGCAGTATTTCGTGAACCGCCTACCGGTGAATTGGGTTCCGTTGTCGGTCACTACAATCTTGGGAATTCCAAAGCGGCAGACGATGTTTTGGTGGAGGAATTCTGTTGCATTCTGCTCGGTGATTCGAGCCAAAGGAACTGCTTCTACCCATTTGGTGATGTAGTCAATGCCGACGATAAGAAATTTCCTTTGTCTGAAAGCCAAAGGCAGCGGTCCAAGGATGTCGAGCCCCCACTGTGCAAATGGCCATGGGGACTGAAGGTTGTGCAGTTTCGTGTGTGGGAGATGCGTCATGGATATATGGACTTGACAGCTTTTGCATTTCTTCACAAATTCCAAGACGTCTCGCTTCATGTTGGGCCAAAAGAGACCCTGCCGCAAGATCTTAAAAGTGAAGTTTTTTTTCCTGACGTGCAAGCCGCATATGCCGAGGTTGACTTCGCTCAAAGCATACTCAACCTCTTCAGGGGTCAAGCATTTTAGGTAAGGAGTAGAATATCCCCGCCTTTATAGCTTCCTGTCGAGGATTGCGTACTAGCTTGCTTTCTTCTTAATCTGTTTGGCCTTATCGATGCTTTCAGTTTGTCAATCAGGCACTTTCTGTATAGGGTCATCCAATTGTTGCCCTCGTCAATGTGCAGCACTTCCTGGTCCGAGATGTCCACACTGAGCACAGCCAGGATTTCTCGCAGCTCCCTGGCATACGATTTTGGGGATCTTGCGGCTGCATCCCTAGCCAGCCAGTCAACCTTCTAATTGTCGGCCCTAGGGACATGTGCAATCAAGAAGTGATCAAATCTTTAGATCTGGGTCTTTTCTTTTTTCAGGTATCTCGCGAGCTGAGGATTCGACGCCTCAAAGGTTTCCTAGATTTAGTTGACTACGAGCTCTAAGTCACTGTGCATGACTAGCGACTTGGCGGAACATTCCTTTGCTAGGTGAAGTCCTGCGAGAAGGGCCTCATACTCCACCACGTTATTGGTGGCGAGGAAGGTTAGCGCGACGGAGTACTTAATCTTTGCGCCGTCTGGAGTCTTCAGCACGATTCCGACTCCACTGCCTGTTTCAGTGGACGATCCATCCACATTTAGGATCCATGTCGGGATGTCAAGATCGCCTATGCTTCCTGGGCTACAAGGGTCATCTAGAGTCAGGGTTGCCGCTTTGACGATGAAGTCCGCTAGGGCTTGACCCTTGAGGGCCGACTGAGGTTGGAATTGTACGTCGAACTCTCCCCACCCTATGGTCCACTTGAGCAGTTTCCCAGAGGTCTCTAGCTTCTGTAGGATCGACTTTAGGGGTTGATCCGTTAGGATAATGATTCGATAGGCTTGTAAGTAGGGCCGTAGCTTCCGCGCCGAATAGATGAACGTAAGCGCGATCCTTTTGGCGTGCGGATAGCAGGTCTCCACGTCTATCAGTACTTTGCTTACGTAGTACACTGGCTGTTGCGCTCCCTTGTGTTCTTTGACTAACACAGAGCTAAGTGTAGTGTTTGACGCAGCCAAGTAAAGGTACAGGTCCTCGCCCGTGAACGACGAGCTCAGGAGAGGCAGGTTGATGAGGTATGCTTTCAGCTCTTTGAAGGCTTCCTCGGATTCCTCGGTCCACCGAAATCTGGACGATTTCGTCCCCTTAGGTGCCCCAAAAAAGGGCAAGTACTTCTCCGCGGACTTGGCAAGGAATTGTGAGAGGCCCGCCAGTCGCCCAGTGAGTTTCTGTATTTCCTTCACCGTTTGCAGAGGATTCATGTCGAGGATGTCCTTGATCTTCTCCGGGTTTGCTTCTATGCGGCACTGTGACACGATGAAGCCTAGGAACTTCCCGGAGGTCACCTTAAATGCGCATTTGACCGGGTTGAGTTTTATCCTATGCGCCTGTAGGACCTGGAAGGCCTCCTCTAGGTCACGGATATGGTTGCTAGCAACCCTAATTTTTACAAGCATGTCGTCGACGTATACCTCCACGTTTTTTCCAATCTGAGCTTCAAACATCACCAGGTGTTGATAGGTTGCCTCGACGTTCTTGAGTCCAAAGGGTATTACCTTGAAGCAGTACATCACCTGGTCGGTTATGAAAGAAGTATGCTTCTCGTCGTCCGAATGCATCCTAATCTGGTTGTAGCCAGAGTAGGCATCCATGAAGCTCAGGAACTCATACCCGGATGTGGAGTCTACCACTGATCGATCCTAGGGAGAGGGAAGCTATCCGTTGGGCAAGCCTTGTTCACATCAGTGAAGTCCACGCATATTCACCATTTATCATTGCTCTTCTTCACTAGCACAATGTTGGATAGCCAGTCTGGATATTGGACCTCCTGAATGAACCTAGTGTCCAGGAGTCTTTTTACCTCCTACCTTACGGTGACCAGTTTCTCAATGGAATGGTTTCTATGATTCTACCGCACGGGTTTATGGCCGGGATCGAGGCCCAGCCTGTGGACCATCACTCTGGCCGATATCCGGAGCATGTCGGCAGGAATGCAAACGAACACGTCGAAGTTCATTCGCAGGAAGGTGATTAATCAATCACGATCAGCAGGTGGGAGAGAGCTGCCCACATGTATACACTTTTCTTGCTCGGCAGGGTCCAGAGGGATTGCTTCGGTTGCTTCCCCTGACTGGGTTTACTGCAGTATGGCTTCATCGCAAAGATCTAGATCTTCACTTAGGTGACCCAGTGCCACAGGGGGGACCTGGGACAAATAGCACATCCGTCCCATCGCCTAGTCCCCAAGCACTTCTCCCACGCCATACGGGGTTGGGAACTTTATCTTCAGATTGGGAATTGAGGTAACGGCCCTGAAGGCTATGAGGAAGGGCCTGCCCAAAATAGCGTTGTAAATGGATGGCAGGTCGATGACAAGGAACGTTAGCTCCCGTGTCGCAGTGCGCGGGTAAGTTCCCATCGTGACCTCCAGCCAGACTATCCCCTGCACTGATATCTAGGCCGTATAGAGGTTCATTTGGTTTCACTTCAATCCAAGCTTAAAAAAGGCACTAAGATACGGCAAATTTTGTGAGTTTTCATTATCAACGAAAACCCATCTCATTTAGTAGTCAGTCGTACCATCTGAGACGAGCACAGATATAACAAGGGGGTCAGCATGGGGGAAGGTTACATGGGCCATATCGCCGCTACTAAAGCTAATGGCATCACTCCTATCCCCTATCTTTGTTCTCTTGCTAGTGGAAGTTAGCTCCGGTTGTTTCTGCATGGTGCTCTTGGTTGATCATACCAGTGGCTGTATGGCTCTTAGGAGGCTCGTTGGCCTTGCCTTCCGAGGTTGCAGGGGCTTGTCCTGAACTTTTCACGAACCGTTTAAGGTATTCGCGGTGGACCAAGTCCTCGATCTCCTGCTATAAGGTTCGGTAGTTCTCCGTGGAATGTCCAAGGCAGCGGTGGTACTGGTAGTACTTCATCTGGTCACTGTCGCTCGAGCCCTTCAGCATCCTTGGCTACTTGAAGAATTTTCTCATCTTGGATTTGCATCAGGATGTTCACATGAGTATCGTTTAGGGGAGTCAAGGACGTTGGTCCACGATCCCTCCTTGATCCCGGTGAAGGGCGTGGTTGCTTGCGGCAGCGGCTTTCGTCGCTATTCCTCTTCTTTTCGGTAGTGGGCCTGGGAATTTTTGGGGGGTGGTCTGCACGCTCGAGAGGCTTTACCTCATTTGCCTCCTCCGCTGAGATGTAGGCTCGAGCGATGGTTTCAGCCTCCCAAAAGGACTGAGGGCACTGGTGTGGTAGGTACTTGAAAAAGTCCCCCGCTGCCAATGTAGCAACAAAGGCGTTGAGCTTCAGCTCATCAGAGAGCTGGGGGATCCGGCATGCCTCGGCGATGAAGCGGTTGAGGAATCACATCAGACTTTCGTCCGACCTCTGACAGAGGCGGACCAGGTGCCATGGCTGTTTCTCTTCCCACCGGCTAGAAGTGAACTGACTCAGGAAGCAGTCCATGAGCTCGTCAAAGGAGCAGATGGAATTTGGCGGGAGGCTGTGAAACCAAAGCAACACATCCCCCCTAAGGGTAACGGGGAAGCACTAGCACATCATGGCCTCACTCGCCCCTAAAGTGACAGGTAGGTACAGAAACAGTTGAGATGACCCATCGGGTCCTTACTCTCGTCAAACCCTTCGAGCACAGGTATCTTGAACTTGCAAAGAAGCAGCTGAGTTTGCAGATCCATGGCGAAGGGTGACCTTCGCAAGTCAGCGGAGGATCGTGCAGGTCTCTCCTTGTGCAGGACATCCCATAGTACTTTGACCTTCTCCTCTATCGGCGGGTCGGATGCCCCACTCCGCACGTTAATGATGTCGCAGAGTTTCGTGTGGTCTTGCTGGCGTGGTTGGACTTGTCGGTTGTGGCGGCTTCCTACGCAGGGTGGTCGCTCGCTACTGGAGTCTGCAATGATTGGCCTCCATTGGTCATGGGAGTTACAGGGGTTATACCGCTCAGGGCTCTCCCCCCACTAGTCCCGGTTGGGATGGCTCTTAGCCACAGACTGGACCCTACTGCCGGAGGCTGCCTGGATCTCGGCGTCGTCAGGCCGATCTGATCATCGCCTGAGTGCTGCCACACGACGCCTTCCTCACCTGGAGGAGGATGCTTGGGATGTTGGAGGGACAGCCCCCACCCACGGGGTTCTTGTCCGATGGCAGAGAGCCTAGATCACTAGTCTCATATTGCCCATGTCCGCGGGTAGGCGATGGATGTCGGGCTCTGGATGGATGTCTGCGGGGCTACCCAGTGAGGGGTCTTCACTGCGGGCGGCAACATCTCTCGCTGGGGCACTGGCTTGTGCCCTAGTATTTACCATTTTGTCGTTTAAGAATGAGAGTGAGAAGGAGACACTAGGCTTCTTGTCTCGTTCCCACAGACGGCGCTAATGTTGCATCTCGGATCCTTGGTTTCCATATGAATTAAAGAGCCTTCGAATTCCTCACCGTCTGGAGGTGATCGCGAAAGGGTACGGTCTCCTTCTCTGTTAACCTAAGACCTGCACAACACAATCAACGAACAAGAGGTTAGGGGTTTGGCAGTATTTCTCCCACCGAGGAAGCTCTGACACCCAGGTCAATAATTTTCCGCAATAAACGAAAACGGGGCGCATGCATAGAGGTAAGCCGGAATATGTTGGAATGCATGGGTGATGCATGAATGTTTGTATGGGAGAGTAATGAGTGGGAATGGGAGGCCTGGCTCCCGGTGCACACCGCGACGGGTGGCTGACTTTGGTCACCTGAGAAGGCTGAGAACTTTGGATCTGGAAGATGGCGGTGGAGCCTAAGGTTAGTGACGCTATGTCGATTATCTAAGATCCGATCCCCCTCTCTATAAAAGAAGAAGGATTTTATAGGTCCCCTAGCGAGGGGCTCTGGGCGCGAGAATCCCTGTTGCAAGGGTTCATTGGCCGCTGATTACTGTCGGCGATTGCCGGCACGTCAGTTGTCGTTTAGCGGTAGCAAGTAGACCGCTGGGCGCTGCCGGCCACACTTGGTCTACCCCTTGAATTGGGATTGGTGGGGTAACTGGGAGTAGCTGCCTGAGTTGCGGCTGATAGCGCTGATTGTTTCCTTATTGGCTCGCCTCTTTTATTCTTCCGCCGTTCCTTGGCAGCAGCATTAATGAGCTGCCGATTGTGCCCATTGGCTATCAGACGTAGGCCGCTCTGCAATGCTGGCCTCAACTGTCATTCAGGCAGCTGCTTCGTGGGTTGGGCTTTGGATCTCTTTGGGCTTTTGTTTCAGACCCAACATAAATATGTGTTATAATTATAAAGACATTAACATCACGGG
>JAODPA010093809.1:0-22934 GCA_025585075.1 Nepenthes mirabilis | reverse complement strand
AATATTATTTATCATAAAATATATAGCCATTTTGTTTTTTTTTTTTATTGTTTTTAGTTCCTTCTGAAATTTTTGAAAATGTCGTCGAACACTCACACGTGCCGCTGCGCTGCTTCATGGTGGTTGCTGCAGAACTGCTTGCCGATGCAGATGCTCCTCTGTTACTGTTCTGAATCTGGCGTTGCCCTCTCGTGGCGCTGATACACCGATCCAAACACGGTACATCGCTGATAATGCTTTAGCGATGCATGCCCGCCGAGTCTGCAGAAGTGGTGATTTATCACCCTGATGATTTATCGTCACTGTAAGTGAAGATACCTTAACCAGGACACAAGACAAGATGATTGTTTGCATTAACTGAGAGAAACAATTGCTAAACCGAACATATTACGTTTTCAGTCTACATGTAAATCTACTTGGCTGCAATCCTAAAGATGTATACATGATGAACATGTGATGCATCCGAGTCACATAAATACACAACAAACGAAGAGAAGAATTCAGAACTCGTCTTCTGGAAACCAATTATCCTGACTACTTAGAAAAGGCTCTTCCACAAGGCATTCCGTCTCAAAATACAACCTCAATTGTTTCTCAAATTATTAGAGAAACAATCGGTAGAACATCCGGTTGGGACAGGTTTCTCGAATTATACGCGAAGTCAATTTTCAACCCAAGATACCGAAACCTATCTATCACACTGTTCTCCTACTAGTTGTCACCTTCAAATTGCGACTCTCAACTTAATGAAATAACATCATGTATTAATTAATATGCTAAGAAGAGAAACCTTTGAAATTGATGAACAATCTCTGAAAAGGGACTTCTATTCCAAAGAAAATGAAAGAACCAGAGAAAGGTTTGTGTCCAGAACTTTGATAGAGCCCAACAAATAGAAATTAGTGTGGGATAGAGAATAACCCAGAAACATATATAACAAAATATCCCTCCTTTAAATGGTTCTCATCCTGTGCCACTGTTGATGATTTATCAACCCCCCTTCAATAAACAATCGATTAATGTTGCTGCTCGATCAGAAAGATATGGAAACTACAACTAATCAAAACAACAACTAACATACCATGAAAATAAGGTGACACCCAGTCCATTCAAACAACCCTCTAACCTGTGGTTAGATGTTAGATTTAAAGATATTGGGGGAATCTAAATAATATAATTCTCCCAATCAAGTTCTACAATCAATAACAAATCAACTAAAGCTGCTCAGTTTAAAAACTTCAAAAGAAGCAATCCATTTATTATCGAATCCTACTCGGGAGAATACACGAAGGTACCTATGATAGAACGGACCAATATGGTCTTTTAAAAAAGAAAGTAATAGATCAAGCTGCCATGAAACGATTTATTAGCAAATTAATAGATCACTTTATAATGGTATATATATCACACATCTTTGATCAAAAAAAGACTGTGGGTTTTCAGAAAACTACTGTTACAGCCATTTTATTAAGAACTAATGATCTTTTTACAATAATGTCCAAAGAATGGCTAGTCTTGTCAGAAAATATAAAAATTGACAGACCCCTTATATTATCATAATGATATTTTTTCTTAAAAAAAAAAAAAAAAAGAACTAATCAAATGTAGAATTAAATCAACAAATATGCAAGCCCAATTCCTGCAACAGCCACATCCAACCGTGATAACGCTTCTACATCCCACACTCTGAATATTAATGTCATAGAAGAGCATGAAGAGGACCAAATAAATTGAATCAAATATAATAAATAGAAGTGGACTCATCGACACCAAATATGTTTGCCCTACTTCTCCAGACTTAATGCTTGAAGAGAAAATTCCTTTCAAAAATTTGATGCAGAAACTTTGTGAATGGAATATAGATGGGTACTCTAAACAACAAACCCTAGTAACTTCACAACAAATGCTAATAGACACCAAACCACAGTATCCATACTGACAGTAGTGACTTCGCCATCTCCAAAATTATTATTCAAGGATTCACTAGCCAACATTCAAGGCTGGTGGGGTCATAAATTAACAGCTGCAGTACGAGTACAAATACAAACTTTCACAACTATCCAGATCGATCCCCATGCATGAGCACATAAAGTTGTACAACAACCAAAACAAACCCCAATTTTTACAATAACAAGCATTTCATTGGTGGATCAAAATCCCTTCCTAGAACTATCAACACAAATTTTAAATAAATTAAGGTGCCCAACATCACAAGATTTTAAGATACAAAGATGTATTTTTAACAAAGGTACTTCAGCTAACTGATAATCACCAGCCCTTCCGGAAAGAACTATTCATTTCAGGATTACCAAAATTATTTGCTGAAAAAAGATCCAACAAACATTACGAGATAAAAATGATGGGTCAACTCCATATAATGACAATTCAACATATGGAGATATATTACCGCCATTTATCAGCAAGGTTTAACACTTCACATCATTTTTAAACTTCATAACAAAGTGAGAACAAAAAAGTGGGAAAGGAGTTGGGATCATTCTGTGCTCAATATGGGTAAGAGCCAACTATAGCACCTTCACAAGCTAAGAAAAAGGCCAGTAAAAAAATTCAACAAAAGCACTCAAAAGGATTCATAGCCATACAATAAGAAATTTCAAAAATCCAGCCATAAAGCTATAAAACCAATAATATCTTTCAAGTGTAGACAACCTGGTCATAAATTTACAAGGTAAAAAATAAAAAAGAAAACCCAAAATATAACAAGAACTAAAGGAACAATAAATAAACTTAATACCAGAATCAGAAATTGAAAGAAAAAAATCATTTGAGTCTGGAAGAGGAAGATCATAATATTAACAAACTCGACGGCCATACTGATACTGAATCCTAAACAATCCAAAAATGGAGAAGTAACGAATCTATTTGAAAAAATCTTTCACTGTCCCAAAAAATATATTACTGTCTTAACAAAAGAATAGAAACACATATTTGAAGTCATCGATAAAACTCCTGATCTAGAAGATCAAAAGAAATACCTCTTAAAATTATAACAATTACTCAAGATCAAATAAGTCTCTTTTCAATATAAACCCCAATTTTTGTCTGGCATTCATAGTCAGTTTTACACCAAACCAAAGGCTTTTATAATAAAAGATTTACAAGTAGAAATAAGAAAACTAAAAAGTCAGGTGAAACTTTTACAGAATGATAAAATTGTGTTGAAGGACTCATTCCATACAAATACTACAAAAAAAAACAACTGAAAAGCTACATGATGCCAACGGAATATGACTCCAATCTGTTAGAGACATTTGTCTTATTGGCATATTCCGTGACCATATGTATTATTTTATTGATGTCGGGTTGTAGGTTGTCGGTTTAAAATTCATTAAAATTCATTCGGTCTGCCCTCCACGAGCTCGGGCCCTCCCAAAGGCCGCCCGCTCGCCTGGTGCTCGCTAGCGGCTCAAGCCTAAAAACCAGAATGGAGGCCGCTCGCTGCATGCTCGCTAGCCGCTCGAGCCGAAATCCCAGAATGGGGGCCGCTCGCTGCGCGCTCGATCCCGGCTCGCTGCGCGCTCGATCCCGGCTCGAGCGCCCGCAGGGTTTCCCACGAAACCCTACGGCCGCTCGCCGCGCGCTCGAGCCCCGCTCGAGCGGCCGCCCAACGGGCAGAATTTCGAACGCGTGTTTTTGGCTCCTCTATAAATTCTTGTCTTATTTTTGAAACCCTAGGGATTCGAAACTTCAGATCTACGTGCCTCCTTTGAGAAGAAACCCTCTCATGCTTCTATATACTTGCACATCTTGAGAAAACTAATCACCAAAGGATTGTTATTATATACATCTTGTGCATGCTTATTAGTTGCTTATACATCTAGAGTTAAATATCCTTTACGTGTATCGGATATTTAATTTAATTGATTTATTTTATTGCTTCCGCTATACTTGTAACGGGGTCGAAACACGTGAGCACCGAAACGTGCCTTTTTCACAATCAATTACAAATTATCAAAAGTACACATTTGTAGTAATGGATTTTGAATCATAAACTTTTTTATACTTTTAAAAGACATTCATAAGCCCGAAATCTTGCACACTCCATTCCTCACCCAGTTATATCCTTTTCAAGTTGATCATGAAGCAATACGTGCTCAAATATTAGATTATGATCTAACATTTAAATTTATTTTCCCAGAGAATAAACCACAGCACATGTTTTTATAAAATAATACCATAAATCAAACAATGAATTTGATATTAAATAGAAGCAAACACATACCATTTTT
This sequence comes from Nepenthes mirabilis, assembly GCA_025585075.1. Lineage (NCBI taxonomy): Eukaryota > Viridiplantae > Streptophyta > Magnoliopsida > Caryophyllales > Nepenthaceae > Nepenthes > Nepenthes mirabilis. Next base: position 18,684 of record JAODPA010093809.1, on the reverse strand, counting down.
AAAGTTCAAAATCTCTAATGTATTGATTTAATAAAAACTTGACATACTTTCAAAAACTAATAAAAGTTTTCCAAGACAAAACAAGCCAAGACATTTGTGCGGATATTCCCGATTCCTCTTGGGATTAAAAAAAAAAAGAAAAACGTATTGTCAGTCTCCCTTAAGAACCAACCTTTAACAAAAAAGAAATACCTACAAAAGCTGGACCAATACAGATGAATTAAGCTTTTTTAAAATACTACCATGAAGAAATAAAAAATTTATTTAAAAAGAAATTAATTAGACCGTCCAAACCACTAGGAAGCTGTTCCGCTTTCCATGTACAAAATCAAGCTGAAATTAGTCATTAAATGAAAACCACTTGATAAGACATTTAGATGGATAAGATATCTAAAACCAAACAAATGAGATCTTAATTGCCTATACAATGCTTCAATTTTTCAAAATTTGACATGAAAAGTGAATTTGGGCAAATTTAAATCACCAAAGAAGATAGATATAAAACTGTCTTTACAATTCCATTCAAACACTATAAACAAAATGTTATGCCTTTTGGGCAATAGAATACTCCTTCCAAATTCCAACATATATTGAATGATATATTCAACCCTTGCTATGATCATACAATATTTTATATTGACAATGTACTAGCTTTTTTCCTAATCTATAGAACAACATTTCAAACATCATAATATTTCTCTAAAGATGGTAAGAATTAATGGTTTGGCTTTTTTGTCCTCAAAACTCAAATTTTTTCAAACGAAAATTTGTTTCACTGGACACAACATTTACTAAGGGATCATTACTCCAATTTCAAGATCAATTGAATTTACAAATAAATTTCCTGACAAAATAAAAGATAAAAATCAATTACAACAATGTTTGGGGTGCTTACATTATATTTATAAGTTCATTCCAAAATGAAGACATTACTGTGAACCCTTGCACCAACTTATGGAAAAAAAAGCCCACTCCTTAGACTAGTATAGACGAAAGTCATCCAATAACTCAAAGCTAAAGCACAGACATTACCATGCCTTGGTCTCCCACACCCTAATGCATTTATGATAGTTGAAATGGAAACTGTGATAATGGCTATGGAGGTATCCTTAAGAAAAGATCAATATTAAGTCAACCAAATAAATTGTTTAGTATCATTTTGCTTTATGGCTAGGTTCTCAAAAAAAAAAAAAAAAAAAAAAATCTACAATTAAAAAGAAATTTTGACCCATCGTTTTATCCATTTCAAAATTTCGGGATGATCTCTATAGTAAAACATTCTTTTACGAACTGATTGCCAATCTGCAAGAGAAGTTTTGCAATAGGATGTTGAAAACTTTGTTTCAAAACAAATATTTGCACGATGGAAGGCAATCTTTTCTGCTTTTTATGATTTTTGTATTGAATATTTAAAGGGGAGTTCAAATTATTTACCAAATTCCCTAACAAAAGAAATTCTACAACAATGTCATGGGATCAAAGAATCACCCTGAAGCTTTAACTAAATCAAAGAAACAAACTCAAACTAATTATGCACTACAACTCGGAAAACGTAGCCCTATAGGCATTCCAATACTTCAAAATATGACACTTTAAGAACTCCTTACAACATCCGGCTCTCCTTTACTAGACTTTCCATCCTTGACTCCTTCAACTCCGTCCAATCCATATGCTCATGCCCTCAAAACTACCATTCCAACTACTATCACTACGTGACCTTCCACTTCAAATCAAACTTTTAAAGAAAATTTATATATCATAAACCAGTACTTTTAACATGTCTACCTTTCACCTGTATATAAGCAATCCTACATCAAATAATCTACCGACCATGTTTAAGAAAATTTTTCCAAAGAAATTCTCTTATATTCTGGACAGCGTCAGAAAAACTAAAACCATTTATGAATCCACATTGGTTGACACTAAAGTGGCCAAAATTACTCATATTTTAATGCTGCTAACATAGCTACATCTCATATTCAAAACTTAGGATTCTTCAAATCATCTCTCTCAAAAAATGGGGCATGTATCCCTATACTACCAAAATATTATTCCAATCAACAAGCTTTACCTCTGAAGATTACAAAACTGCTTGGCATAAAGTATTCCCAATTCACCCCTATGATCATTCTTGGTTCATTCATTTTGACTAAAATTGTCCTAAAGATTTTCCACACAGATTCCTTGGGCGGTGTGTCTATATGGGGCATTAATATCCCATATTTTCATATCCTATATGAGAGGCCTCCAAAAATTTGTACAAACACTATTACTTATCAAAAAACATATTTTCAAGATTCATCATTTACATCTTTATTTTCCAATCCATGGATTATGTGCTTGGATCTCTTCACTAAATTGTATTCTAAACTATATTTATTATCATTAGTTCAACAATTCAAAGTCAAATGGTGTCTAAGTTGGAAATTAAACAAGCCAGTTTAGCTGTCGTTCAAAAAAGTTCACTTGAACCCTATATTTTCAGGAACATCCCTCTCACAGCATCATCGTCAGCCTGCCCTATCAGAACACGCACCAAGAGAACTGTTCCACTGGGGAAGACAAATTGCCAGACAACGAGTGGCAAAAGACCGATCATTAAAGTTGAACACCGTTAACTAGACACTAGTCAGTTGCAAGTCGTGTCAGCCATGACCAATGGCATACTATCAGGAGAAGTATCCCTTAAACATAATTGCTTCTTGAGGATCCATGAAGCTGATGTTCATAAGTGTAACAGTTAATCTTGCAAAAGAATTATCTAAAAAACAATATTAACTTCGTAGTAGGATAAAAATCTCTCAATAAATAGCAATAACTCCTCAGAAGGAGATCCACATATTGAGAAACTAGTCACAACAATTCATAAGAAAAATGGTCAATAACTTCTTGAGAAATTACTCAACCGACCTCAAGATAGGCCCACAGTCTCAATAACTACAAGCCTTCCTAACACAGAATAAGGAATCTTTTTCTTCAAGACTACAACCTGGTGCTTCAACAATGAAAGCATCAAAAGAATCCTTAGCTTCCTAGAGCATCCACTCTTCTCTAAAATAATTATAAACACTTGTTCAAATATAAATGTAGCAGCACTCAAACCTACACACATAAATATTCGGAGCTTATCTTTTAAATAACCTTCCAATCAAAAAATCTAAAGTCATGGAGTACTGCCTTTAAAAAGTCTAATTCCTCCCCAAATCTCAAGCATTCAAGTTTAGCTAGTACTTTACTGACACAAGAGTTGAAGGGTAAACCATAAAGGTATTCTCATACCTTGACACCCTTATTTTGGATTGTAGTGTATAAGATCTGGTTCAAAAGATCCAAGAGCCTACTTCACAATTTCTTGTATCAAAATGTGAATGCATATCACGTATCAATTCAATTTGGGGTTCACTACCACCACAGTTGGTTTCTTTAAGTGACCATTCAAAAGGTCAGGATTTCTCTAAGTAAAACTAAGATAGAGGATTTCACAATGGGGACACTAGGAAAAAGGAATATCACCTCCATCTCTAGTCACTAGGTTGATGTGCCCATTTCTCCATCCAAAGTTCCATGCAGGGAAAGATAAACCTGGACAGGTTTGAACTGAGATTGACGTGTTAAGTACCTTTGGACAAATCAGCAGCAGGCATGTGAAAAGTGTGGAGTGCTGGCTGCGCAGCTTCCCAAATGAAAATTCCCAAATAATGAATAACATTCTAAATAATCCAAATCCTAAAATGTCATGTCAATTTCCAGAATGTGTCCCCACTCCTTACATTCTGGGCCTCTTTGAAGTTGCCTGACTTTAGAAGATCATTCACAAACAAGGTACATGTACAAGCGTCCAAAATGCATCCATTTACTTCCATTGAAAAGAACGTTGCTCTGGCTTCACTAAATCTCCCTGAGTCCCATCAAAGAACATTGCTCTGGCTTCACTAAATCTCCCTGAGTCCCATCATCACATAATGATCGGAAAGCAGTGGATGTAACATTGTTAGGACTCAATCCCAATGCCAGCATGGAGGTAAATAGCTTCTGAGCTTTCTCACCCTTATTCATTTTACAAAAACTCTGAATAAGAGCATTGAAAGAGTACTTATCTGGGTTAATATCATTGGCTTGCATCTTTCTGAACAATGCCATTGCCCTACCAACATCCCCAACCATACACAAAAAGCGGATCAAGATATTGTATGTAACACAATTGGGAACAACTCCCCACTTCTCCATTTCACCAAAACAATCAAAGGCATCCTCAATCATGTTTGCCCGACAGAGACCATCAATCATGGAAGTAAAAGTGAAGATATCTGGTTTGAATCCATGCTGTAAGAGCATCACTAGAAGCTCACGTACCCTACTTATTTGCCCAGCCTTGAAATGCCCGTTGATTAAGATATTGAATGTAGCAAGATTTGGCTTTATATCTCTCTGCTGCATCTCTTTGAACATTTCCGCTGCTCTATCAATCTCTTTAGCTTTGAATAAGCAGTCAATTACCATATTATAGGAGTATACATTTGATACAAGTCCAGCCTGAACCATCTCAGCTAAATATTTAGCTCCTTTCCTATTGTTTGCCCCCATGAACAATGTATCAATTAAAGCAAGATAAGAATTCAAATTCAGCCTCATGCCTTGCGCAATAAAACTATCCAATATTTCACATGTCTCATCAACGGGCAATTTCTTTATTAAACAAGTCATTGTAATGTTAAATATTGAACTATCAGGTACATAGCCTCTCTTCATGGATTTCCTCAAAAAAGAGGCAATCTCTTTCGCCATATAGTTTTTTGACAGGCAGTACAGTATAGTGTCACAAGCTGCTTTAGAAAAAACTGGTTCCTTCTCCATAAATCCAGATAATAATTCAAACGCCTTCTTTGGTACTAGGCAATGAAACATTCCATGCACCAGTGATCTATATGTGGCTTCACCTGGATTCATTTTCCTCACCCTCATCGTCTCCAAGATCCTAATGGCATCATCCACCCTATTTACAATGCAAAATCCATCGATAAGAATCGTATATGTAAACAAGTTAGGCAGAATACCCAAATTTTCCATCTGTTTAACCAAACGAAGTGCTTCATCGACCACTCCTACCTTGCATACTCCGTGAATAAGAATATTGTAAGTATACCTGTCGGGTGCACAGTTAACTGCTGACATCTGCTGGAATCTCAAATACGCCAAATCAAGTGACCTGGATTTAACCAAAGCATCAAGCAGCGCATTATACAACCTAGTGCTAGGACTAAGTCCCAGATACAAAATCTGTCCAAAAATTACATCACAATACTTTGCTAAGCCTAATTTACCCCAGCTACCGATAAACATGCACATCAAATCTTCCGAAATACGATAGCCACAACTCCTAATCTCTACAAACAATTCACCGGAAAGCAAGACTGGACCTTTTTGAAGAAGGGTATACGCCAGAATACCACGAACACGCTGATTACTCTGAATTGACAAACTAATATTCGAAACCCAGATGTAAAATCTGATACAGTTTAATGGGTTTTTCAGATTTTGTAATATGCTAACGATTGAGTGATACGTCAGAACTATCCTCCTGGCCTTCAACTCGTGATTTAGCAACAAATGCCAGTCCCTTCTAGACAGAATTTCAGAAATGCGGTGGCAATTAATTGGTTTAACGCCTTTTTGCTTGTAAATTAAATTGGGAGTGTTCAAGACTGAACGGATGGAGGGATTGATAAGCTGAGAATTCGACGGAGAAGCACCTTTCAGATGAGATTTGGTTTCGTTGCTTTTCGGTTTATGCGGTAAAGAGCAGTTCAGCGCCGTTCGACTGGAGAATTCCTCTGTCAGGTTTCTGTTTGCAGGAGAAGCCCTACGAGCCAAATTAGAGAGCCTTCTCATATCGGAGACAAGTTAAAGACAGAGAGTACGGCGAGCGAGCAGCAAGCATGAGTAGGCTGCAGACAAAATTATGAGATTCCGCCTTCTTATGATCAGCGAACCAGTCTCGGTGAAGTCTCCAGCTCCCCCAGCCCGTAGCCCAATATTCTCTTTTGGGCCAAATCTTGTGTCTCCCCCCAGAAGTCAACGCTCGCTCCGAGCACTGATTTCCTGCCCAGCAACATTTCTGCAGCCAATGTTCTGTTTTGAGGCCCAATTCTGATTTCGGCAACGGCCGAGCCGAACGCACTCCGTGCTTCTTTGGCCGACACACAAGCAACCAAAACTCTCTGTTGGTTCAGATAAAGCAGCGGCCACAAGAATGACCTGAACCAGCCTTCAGCCTCCTGAATCACACATTTAGAGCCGCAGCATGTTATTCTAGCTGTGATTTCAGTCAACGAACGTCAGTGGGTAACTTCACAAAAGACAAAGGGATGCCGAAGTATTTAGTGGATAACTCTCCTTTACCGGACTGCAAAATCTCAAGTATTTCTCCTCGAAGGTCTCTTTGAAGGCCCCCAAAGGAAACGCTGCTTTATCATGATTAGAGAAAGGCCAGAAACTGGTAATCATTTCTCCAAACAGCCTTGTAGCAAGTGAAGAAACTTAGAACAGTATCGCATAATGAGATGTTGTCATCGGCAAAGCATTTATGGATCACATGCATGTTGGGGGGTCACTCCCATGAGAAAGTCTTAATAACCGAAAAATTCAGACGAAGCTCATAGCCTGTGAAATACATAAGCAGAAGGAATTTCGATCAACAAAGTTGACTAAAAATAATTGGACGGGCAGCAATGTCTGGTCAATATATTGACGGGCGAATAGTATAAACTGCTATGCATAGTTGAAAGATCCCTGACGGACTGCAGACCGATCTCCTAAGGGATTGGCAGTCTTGTGGAAAGGATGGTCAACGGGCGTTGACCTGTCTTGTGAAGAACGTCGGCGTTAGAATGTTGTCCATCCATCAGAAAATCCAGAATGGAGCCAGCCCAGAAGATCTTCTGAGTATATGTAATCTCAGACAGTTATGCAGGAACCGTTTTGGTACAGAACATATTCATATTATTGGTAAGGACAGATTTTATCGGGGAATGAAGAATATTTTTCTAATTTGCTGAATATTGGCGTCTGTTATTTTAAGAGTGTATGAAAGTGAAAAATCAGAGAGAGTAAAAAGACAGGGAAGAAAAGAGAGAGTTGTGAGCAAAAACGAAGTGTGTTTTTGTATTACTTGTACTCTGTTCTTCGATTTTCTTTCTCTTGTGTCAGTGTAATTGTGGGATATTATTCTCAACCTCACACATAGTGAAATCAGTTTGTAGACGAATATCTTGTGATTTTTTCCTTACTTGATAAGGGTTTTTCACATAAAAATTCACATGTTCTTCTTTTTCTTTTTCATTCTTTTAGTGTGTCTGTTTGTGTGTGGAGTTCGACATCCTGCTGTCCACCCGATCACGTCTCTTTTGAGACAACAAGTGGTATCAGAATCAGGTTCAAAACTTCGTCTAAATGGCGTCGTCATCTTCAACGAACTTGCAGTTCAGTGTGGAGCAGTTCAACGGGTAGAGTAATTTCATTCTCTGGTAAGAGAGGGTGAAGAATATTCTGACCAGATAAGGAATAATAAAAGCGTTGAAGAAGAAGAAAGAGAAGCCCGAAAGCTTATCCGAGAAGGAGTGGCAAAATAAAAGAGATCTTGCCAATTGTACTATTAAATTATGCCTGGCAGACAACACGTTCCAGGAGATCCTTGGCTTGATTGATCCGGCAGAGGTTTGGGAGAAGTTGGAGAGCTGATATAAGTCCAAGTCCCTAACAACCAGACTACACATGAAAAAGTAGTTCTATGGCCTGTGGCTGTTGGAATGAGGGAGTTTTGAAAATTCAGGCGGCTCTTGAATAGAAGATTCAGGAGGAGGGCAAGTCGTTGGTTTTGCTGGCGTCTCTGCCAACTTTTTATGATCAGATTGTCACTACACTGCTCTTTGGGAAAGACTTTATCAAATTGGACGAGGTCATTGCTTCCTTACTCATGAATGAGTCAAGGCGGTCACAAGGGATCTCAACGTCATCGCATTCTGAGGTACTTGTGACGAGTCTAGGGGAAGGAACAGAGGACGCAGCCAGAAACCTGAAGAGAAAGGTTGCAATAAATCCCGGTCAAAGTATCAAAATTTTGAATGCCATAACTGTGGCAAAAAGAGCCACATCAAAAAGCAATGCTTCAAGTGGAAGTATAAGAACGCAGAGAAAGAGAAAAAAGAAAAGGGACGAGGTGAAGAGAAGTCCTCGGTCTCAGTGGTCACAGAAGGCGATCTCTTCTTGACATGCAAAGAGAACGTGGTAAGCCTGACGGACGAGGAGTCAGGTTGGGTGATTAACTCTGGTGCCTCCTTGCATATCATGTCTAGAAGGGGATTGTTCGCATCCTATACCCTAGGAGATTTTTTAGTAATAAGGATGGACAATGAAGGAATATCCCAAATTATTGGTAGAGGTGATGTTGTACTAGTCACCAATAATGAGACGAAACTTAGGTTAAAGGATGTTCGACATGTCCCTGACATCCAATTCAATATCATTTCAGCCAGTCGGTTGGATGACGAAGGTTATTGTAATGCCTTCTGCGAAGGTGAGTGAAAATTGACCAAATGATCTATTGTTGTGGCAAGAGGAAAAAAGTGTCCTGGCCTATACTTAATGAATGCGTCCGCAACAGCCGGAGATGTGAATGCTGCAATCAGTAAGGAATCTGAAAACTTGTGGCATCGAAGGTTGGGCTACATGAGCGAACGTGGATTATTTCATTTGGTCAAGAAGGGCCTTATTCTGGAAATGAAGGAAGATGGATTGAGGACATGTCCTCACTGCTTGGCCGGCAAGCAAAGAAGAGTCTCATTTCATAGGGACTCGTCCGCTCCAAAGGCAGAATTGCTTGATCTTGTATACACATATGTGTGTGGACCTTTCAGGGAGAAGTCGTTTGGTGGAGCTCAATATTTTATTTCTTTCATTGACGATTGTTTTAGAAAATTGTGGGTCTACCCACTAAAAACCAATGACTAAGTCCTCGGTATATTTAAGCAGTTTTATGCTCTTGTTGAGCATCAGATGGGGAAGAAATTGAAGGTCGTCCGAAGTGATAATGGCGGCGAGTACATAAGGTCTTTTAATACCTATTGCCGGTTACATGGTATTAGATATCAAAAGACACCACCAAAGATGCCACAGTTAAACAGAGTGGCCGAGCAGATGAACCGCACACTTCTGAAAAAAGTACGGTGCATACTTTTTGAAGCTAAGCTTTCCGCACACTTTTGGGTCAAAACACTAAAGACGGCGACCCACGTCATAAATAGATCGCCCAATAAACCCTTGAAGGGTGAAGTGCCGGAGAAGATTTGATCAGATAATGAGTCATCCAATGATCATCTACGGGTATTTGGTTGCAAAATATTTATTCATATTCCAAAGGATGAAAGGATCAAATTAGAGCCTAAGATGATATAGTGCGTCTTTCTGAACTATAGAAAAGATGAGTTGGATTACAGATTTTATGACTCAACTAATCAAAGGACGTGACTTTCGTTGAAAATGAAACGATTGAGGATATCAGTAGGAAGACCAACTCGGATGTTACTCGAACGGACAAAGTAAGTGTTAAAATTATTCATCTAGTATCCCTGGATGACGAGGATAATGGTCCTGAAGTGGCCGAGGAGAATGGTGAGACGGTCCTGGCACATGATGAAGACCAGGAGGAAGTTATTTCTTAACCGGCCGACGATGTTCCTGTCAGACGATCCTCACGAAACAGACGGTCATCTGTCCGTCTGTCACCTAGTAATTATGTTATGCTCACTGATGCCGGAGAGCCTAAGACTTATAAAGAGGCTATGGATGACGAGAGTAAGGAGAAATGGCTGGAAGTCATGAATGACGAAATGTGTTCTCTCCATGAAAATCACACATTTGATTTAGATAAACTCCCTAAGGGGAAGAGAGCTCTAAAGAATAAGTGAGTCTTTCGACTGAAGACATCCGAGAACACTATACAGCCGAGATACAAGGTATGGCTAGTGGTAAAAGGCTTTAGTCAACGAAAAGGAGTTGATTTTGATGAGATTTTTGCTCCAGTGGTGAAAATGTATTCCATAAAAGTTATATTGGGATTGGCAGCTGCCCAAAATTTGAAATTGGAGCAGATAGATGTCCGAATAGCCTTTCTCCATAGTGAACTAGAAGAAGAAATTTATATGGAATAGTCAGAAGGTTCGAGGTTAAGGGGAAGGAACGACTCGTCTGTCGTCTAAGGAAGAGTCTGTATGGGTTGAAACAAGCTCCAAGATAGTGGTACAAGAAGTTCAAGTCGATCATGGCCAATTAAGGGTACCAGTGGACTACTTATGATCACTGTGTATTCACACAGAGGTTTTCCGAAGATGATTTTGTTATTCTTCTCCTGTACGTGGATGACATGTTGATTGTTGGACGGAGTGGTGCTCGAATAAAGAAGTTGAAGGAACAACTTGGATGGTCTTTTGCCATGAAAGACCTCGGCCCGCAAAGCAGATCCTTGGCATCAGAATTATTCGCGATTGGGAGGTAGGGAGACTATGTTGTCCTAAGAAAATTACATTGAGAAGGTGCTCTAACGCTTCAATATGGATAAGTCCAAGCCTATCAGTACTCCATTGGCAAATCACCACAAGTTGAGCAGTTATCAGTGTCCATCCTCGGACGAAGAGAAGACATACATGAGAGGCGTTCCCTATTCCTCAGCTGTGGGAAGCGTGATGTATGTCCTGATCTGCATAAGGCCAGACATAGCACATGCTGTGGGTACAATCAGCCATTTTCTATCGAACCCAGGAAAGGAGTACTGGTCCGCAGTCAAGTGGATCATGAGATACATCCAAGGAACTTTGAAGAAGTGCTTGTGTATTGGAAACGACGAGCCACAATTGGTGGGCTACTCAGATGCTAATCTGGCGGGGGACATTGATAGTCGCAAGTCCACTTTATGATACTTAGTAAAGTTTACTGGAGGTGAAGTTTCCTGATAGTCCAAGTTGCAGAAGTGCGTCACCCTTTCTACTACAGAGACCGAATACATTGCCGTGATAGAAACTTGTAAAGAGATGTTGTGAATGAAGAAATTCATTCAAGAATTGGGCATCAGACAAGAAAAATATGCAGTACTTTGTGATAGTCAGAGTAACATACATCTCTGTAAGAACTCCTCATTTTATTCCAAATCAAAACATATCGATATTCGATATCATTGGGTGAGGGATGTGCTTGAAACTGGTCTATTGTCACTCGAGAAGATTGGCACTAAAGAGAATCGGGCGGACATGATGACCAAAATTCTGCCGAAAGGAAAGAATGAAGGTTGCTATAAATTGGCTGGGCTGATGGACTTGACTTTCCCACAGTTGTGAGGGGAAGTTTGTTGAGAGGTCACTCCCATATAAAAGTCCTAATGACCAGAGGACTCAGACGGAGCACATGGCCTGTGAAGCGCATAAGTAGAAGGAATTTCGGTTAACAAAGTTGACCGAAAATAATTAGACAGGTAACAATGTCTGGTCAATATGTTGACTGGCGGGTAGCATAAGCTACCCTACATAGTTAAAAGATCCTTGAAGGATTACAAACCAATCTTCTAAGGGATTGGCGGTCTTGTGGAAAGGACGGTCAACGGGCGTTGACCGATCTTGTGAAGAACGCGAGCGTTGGAATATTATCTGTCCATCAGAAAATCTAGAATGGTGCCAACTCAGAAGATCTTCTGAGCGTATGTAATCTCAGACAGTTGTGCAGGAACTGTTTTGGTACAGAGCATATTCATATTATTGATACGGATAGATTTTGTCGGGGAATAAAGAATATTCCTCTGATTTGGTGAATATTGGTGTCTGTTATTTTAAGAGTGTGTGAATGTGAAAAATCAGAGAGAGTAAAAAGATAGGAAAGAAAAGAGAGAAAGTTGTGAGCAAAAACGTAGTATTTTTTTGTATTGCTTGTGCTTTGTTCTTCGATCTTCTTTTTCTTGTGCCAATGTAATTGTGGGATATTATTCCCAACCTCACACATAGTGAAATCAGTTTATGGACAAGCATCCCGTGGTTTTTTCCTTACTTGATAAGGGTTTTCCACGTAAAAATTCACGTGTTCTTCTTCTTCTTCATTTCTTTACTGTGTCTGTTTGTGTGTGGAGTTCAACATCCTGCTGTCTGCCTGATCACATCTCTTTTGAGACAACAATGCAGCCCCTACAAATTTGAAAATGTCTCTTTACTGTCAGAATGGAGAGGAGTGGAAGTAAGCTGAGAGAAACCAAGCTTGGGGAGAAGGCTATGAAGCCAAACAATCTCGCAGTAGCAAAGAAAGGACGTGAAGTCAAATAGTCTCTATGCAAACAACATCATACTGTATTTAGACTTAATGAAAGATTTGAAAACATAATTTATTTTTTACTCTTACAAGATATTGATATGATATTATATTTAGATACTATTACGTTTCACAAATTTGAATTATTCTGTAGATTAGGAAGCCGTGAATTAGATCTTCATGCTAAAGTGATTGGATACAAATCTAATCTCTATAACCTCAAATCTGAATTCTGTACAACACAATTGAAAATAAGAGGTTAGAAGATTACAGAAATTTCTCTTACCGTATATCTTTCGACGCTCAAATTGGATACGTAGATACATGTAACAATGGATTGAAAGTTTGGGTACACCCGAGAAAAAGGCGGTTTGGAGATGCGCCTGATTGATATGTGACTTAGAAGTATGGAATGTAGGCCTCCTAGATAAAGGAAAAGATCCCTAGAAAGATGATAAGTCTCCGGAATGGCTTCCTAGGATAGAGGGCTGGATTCCTTGCATAGAGGGTTAGCATTTTCTCCATTTTCTATCTATGTTCTGAAGCCTCCCTTTTTTGGTGGGATGAAGTGTTTCCTAGAAGGATTGGGTGAAATGTTTTCTGAAATGACTGGTGGTTAGAGCCTTCCTTCTGGATTCTCCTCCACTCTTCTACTGGGATTAAGGGTTATTTTATAGAGTAGGTGGTGGTTTTAACTTCCTGTTCGATGATAATCACCTATTGAACTACCTCTATGGATAAGAATACATCATTTGGTTATTCTGACCGGTTGGTTATGGTAAGTTGCTTTAGTGTGTGAGAAGTGGGCGGTTGCGCTGTACCGCGGTTATTTTGTAGAGATTTTTTCAGCCGGTTATGGTAAGTTGTTATGGTTGCATATGGCATATAAGCTCACTTTTTGGGCCAGAACTGTGAGCCGCTAATCCTTTCTTGGGCTGAATCAGTAAGGGTTGCCAATTGGGGTCTATTTGGGCGTTTCTTGGGTTTCGAATTATATTAAATTTTATTAGATTTTTACTTTATTAGTGGGCCTTTTTCCTAGGTCAGGTTTATCAAACTCATCACTAGCCCCCCCATGTTGGGTAGTTCAAAATTTTTAACCCGCGCCATGAAGATGGGATGCTTCCTGTAGGTCTGGCTTTGTCGGCTTACCATCTTTGAGAAATAGTGTGCCAAGTTGTCATCATTGATTTCTAAGGGGCTATGCTGAAACTGATAATATTCACGATCTTGCTATTCTTGTGAGGGGAGGTTGCAGCCATGAGTAGACGAGGTTGTCGTCTAAGCCTTGCGGCTACAGTTATCAAGCTTGGGTGAATGCGTCTTGATTGGTCGCTCTTGCCCCTATCATGAGGAGGTTGTGGCACTGAGAATGGATGATTATCAGCTAAGTCTTGAGGCTATCGTTATCATGCTTTTGCTAGCCTAGGCAGTCGTCTACATTTACCTGTTGGTGATTAGTCCTATTAAAGGACGTCGTAGTTTTCATGCGTTTGGTCATAGTCCACTGCCATTGTTGACTGATGGTGCTCGTCCCTTTAGGAGGAAGTTATTGCACGTATGCTAAAAGTCCCCTAAGGTTTTAAGTTCGACCGTTTGTGGGCCACTTGGTGACGAGATCGAGGTTCAAATTCGACCTCATATGGGTTGCTCGGTGACGGGATCGAGATTTAAATCCGACCTCATATGGGCTTCTCGGTACGGGACCAAGGTTTAAAATTGACCGTCTCTGGGCTGCTCGGTTTGGGACTAAGGTTTGGTATCAGGTGAATGAAAATTCACCCGACTTAGGGGCAGTTTAGGTCACTCGAAGATATACAATGATAGGCGAGTACTCGCATGAGCAGATAAAATGATTATGCTATTAATTAAACATAATTCAAGCAAGCAGTGTGATACATGCAAAACTCACATAGATTCTGCTTGGAGTCGTTGTTGGTGTTCAAGGTAAATGGTGTACTATGTTCAAGGTAAATGCACATAGTACCCAAATGATTTCACCGATTAAATTAAAATTTTTGCATAAATTGACTTTAAAATATCATTACACATACCATAAACATGTTAATTTATCAATCAGATGTCCGAATTTGTACATATGGATCCCTATCCCCGCGTAGGCACTGTTCATCGCGCGGGCATTGTTCTCTTGAATTTTCGGGGATTTTTGCATAATCCATTTTGTTTAATTTGGTATTTAATTACATATAATTGTAAATGTTCAATCATCTAGTCCGAAAATATATTTGTGAACCGTTTATGAAGAAAATATCGTACGAAAGCTCTAAAGTTATATTTGACTCATGGTGATAAGAGTTTCTATTTTTTCTATACTTTATAATGTTCATGCATATAATTTAAGTCATGTGAAAATTTAAAACTATAAGAGATATAAGGATTATGAAAGTATATAAAAGGAATGTCACAATTTGATATATGTATGATTCGCTTTTTTAGAGTGAAAACTATGTGAAAGAAATATGGTAAACTTTTTCTCAAAAAATAAGGAATCATGAAACTAGAACCACAAAATTATATTAGAGTATAATATTTTTTGACATGCCATTGATATTATAGTAGAGACTTAAAGATTATTCTTACCGCGTATTGTAATGAGTGATATTCCTTAACATATCTTAGGATATTGCTATTGAAGCATGAGAAATTGCCCTGGGCCACGGGGGGCATGGTGGCATTTTTATTGGCCCTGTATACAGGGTAATAAGTACAACGCTCACCCATGGCATATGTTATTGACTCCGTATACTTGGTGATAGGCATACTGTCCGCCACGGGACGTTAAAGTCTGAGACATCATGGGTTGCTCTTTAGAATATGTAGATACATACATATTCCTTTCATCGTTCTTCCATACCTTTAGTTGGTAATGCCTACTGATCTTAATCCGTAGAGATAAGTAATTATACATAATTTACATCCCAAAGAGAAGAAGAATAAAACGTGAAAAATTAACTGTGTTCTAAAAGTATATTCGATCACATCTTATGTTTACGCATTCTCGTTATGATCGTATATCCCTCTTCTACTTTATTTTGCTTATATTGTTTATCATATTGATTATGTTATACTTATTGAGTATTTGGCTCACTCTTACTATCTTCTTCCTTTCGGATGAGCACGCTCTTATGCTTAATGAGGCCGAGTATAGCATAGGAGTTGGTTAGGAAGCAGATCTAAAAGAAGAAACCTCGAGGACTTAATTTTGTGATTTTGTCTTTGATGGATCATGTATAATTATTATTCATAATTTCGGATACTATATATGTATATATCAATGATGTCGCACTCGTAGTATAGTCTCTTCTGTGATTGATAAATGTATGCGCTTCCATAGGTATTTGTGGTTTTATTGTGGGTACCTAGTGTTATCTTATCTAAGTCGACGTCATAATCGAAATTATGACATTGGTGCCACGTAATGGGTGTGGTTATTTGGATCCTGTGTGTATGGTTGTTGAGTTCTATTGTGGTTGTTTATTATACTGTACAGGTTACATACAGGTTTTGAATTTATTTAATGGTCATTTTTCCATCAGAACTCTGTCAGATTTTCAGTAGGAAATGCAATCCGTCACAAATATAGTCGTATGTCATAATTTTTTATTTCTTCTAACATCTCCCATTCCATAATCTTCACATGGGTCATTAACCTGAAGACTTTCGGCTTAACGCATCTATTATTATATTCTCCTAGCCAGATTGATATAGGATATTGCAGTTTTAATTGTTTTCATAAATCCATCCATTGTCATTATCTCCTATTCAATTTTTATATGGAGAGTAAGTACTTTAAATTTTTAAAGTCAAAGTTTATTATAAATTTCTCTTTATACAAATGATGTCTCAAAATACTCAAAACAAAGACAATATTTAGTAACTTCAAAATATGTGTGCAGTAGTTCCGTTTATAGGTCTTAAACTATCTTGACCGCAAGCAATAACCTTCCTATTGTAATAATACACAACCAAAACCTTTTACGATGGTGTTGTAATAAGCCACAAATTTCTAGTTCCTATCAGAATAGCCAAAATTAGTACAATTGTCAAACTTCTTTCCCAATCATTTTCTCAAAACAGCATCTTTTGCAACAATGGGTCAAATATACGGTAATTCTTGACATGTTCTCAACAAATCTTCTATTATATTTAGCTTACCCAAGAAGACTATGATCTCAACCGCGTTAGTTGGTCACTCCAATTTTTTACCACTTCAACTTTCTTTGAGTCGATTGAAGCTCCTTCTTTTAAAATAACATGGCATAAGAAAGTTATTTTCTCCATTTAAAATTCATATTTCTTTGATTTTGGCGAATGTTACCTTTCTTTAAAATTTTGCAAAACAATCCTCAAATGGATCTCCTACTTCTCATGACTATTTGAGTAAATCAAATTATCATTGCAAAAACCACCATAAATTAATCTAAGAACGGTTGAAATATCCGATATATCAAACTCATGAATATCATAGATGTTTTAGTCAAATCAAATGGCATCAACAAAACTTATATTGATCATAAGTTGTTCAAAATGCAACCTTTGGAATATTCTCCATCTTAATTCCTTGTTGATAATACTCCTAACAAAGATCAATCTTTGAAAATATATATGCACCTTGTAGTCAATCCAAAGAATCATCAATGTTTTGAAAATGGTACTTACTTGGTTGTGATTTATTTAATTCTTAAAAAGCTGCACACAATCTTATTGATTAATCATTCTTCTTTATGAATAAGATAAGTGAACCCCAAGGTAGCACACTTGGATGCAGGAAACCCTTCTTAAATATTTTCATAACTGTTTTTTCAACTTTTTTTATTCTGAAGGTGTCATTCTGTATGGGATTTTAGAAATTACAACAATCTTGGTATTGAGTTAATATCGAATTTAATCTCTCATATTAGTGGCAAATTAGTAGTCCACTAGAAAAGCATATTCAAATTTTTGCACCATTAATATCTCTTCAGTTGATATATTATAGATCCTGGAGGTGCTAACATAAGTAAAATAGGCTTGACACATACCACGCATCAAACAAATATATGCAATATGGAAATTAAGCATGTCAACATCCTATCCTTATTCTCTTAAAATTCAAAAGATTTACACCATGGAATCTAAAACCACACTGACTTGTTAAGGCAATTCACACTAGTATGATATATTTGTAGGCTTCAGCAGTCCGTCGTGCCGAGCTGAGCTGAGCGCCAAGCCAAGCCGGCTTCTTCAAGCCGATTCTGAGCCGGTTGCAGCCGATTGCTTCTTCCCTCCGTTTCATCTTCTCGACGCCTGATCTCCTTTTACTGTTCAATTTCATTGATAGTTGAAGTATTAGTGGTCCATTTAAGTGATGATAATTCTCCCATTCATTAACTCGTCAATTCTCGGCCAGTTAATGGAAGTAACGTCCGATTAAGGCATTTGATAGTTTTGCCTATAAATCAAATATTCTGACTTTGTCTCTGGCACCCCACTCAGACAATACACCATTTAGAAGAGTAAGGCGTGTCCAGAAGCTCAAAGTCGGCCCGTTTCTCAAAGTTCGAAAAACAGAGCAAGCAAATAGCGGGAGGTATAAAACTCGATCATTTATTCCGCTTTCAAGGTTGTTTAAGTCACATTATATGCTTACATTTGGTATCAGAGCGAGGCATCGCCTCTACTTTTGCGGTTCTGCCAATTTTTGATTTTTGTCCGAAACTTGAAATTCTTAAAGTTTTCATTTTTTTAAAGATTCAGTAAAAATGAGCGCCAAAAATTGTTGGAAAATTAAATTTCCGACAATTCTATATAATTTTCATCAATTTTGGTGTTCATATGGCGTTGTTTTAATCAGGTCTGAAAAACGGGTCGAATCGGGCGTTCTCGGGTTCGGGCGAACCCGGCGAAGGTAGAAGACGACCTGAACAGCGTCGTTTAACTGTTGCTACAGTTTATAAATGACGTCGTTTTGTCTTCGGTTTTAAGTATCCCGAATGGCATCATTTCGTGGGATTGTTTTCGGTTTATAAACGACGTCGTTCTACTACAGTGTATTTAATAAAAAAAAATTGCCTTTGGACTTGGGCAGTTTTCGTTCGTGGCCCAAATCCAACGCCCGCGTTTGGCGTCCGCGCGGCAGTGGATTTGCAGCTCGTTTCGTGTGCGGCCCACACGGCTTCTGGCCTATCACTGTAGCACTGCGGAAAATCAAATTGCGGCTTGCGAACGTGGTGGCAGGCAATCGAATACGGGTCGTACGGCGATCAGTGTTTCATCGCTGCACTGAACGCTTGTTGGTGTTCATTTGGGCATTTAAATGTATTTTATACATTTAAAACGTATATG
>JAODPA010093798.1:0-22938 GCA_025585075.1 Nepenthes mirabilis | reverse complement strand
GAAAGAAAAAGAAAAGAAAGAGGGAAGGCGATGTGAGAAGAGCGGCGATCACCATCACCAGAGAGATCGGTGCCGAAATTGAAAGCCGACGAAGCCCTCTCTGTAATTCACTTTCCATTTTGTGCATTGGTGTGAGTGAAAAACGAAAGCACGAGCTGAACAGTAGAGCTACTGCTGTCGCCGAAAGAAAAGCAAGAAAGTGTGGTAAGCAAACCTTCCTATCTCTTTATGATGTCGATTTTGTGTTTGCATGTATTAATTTTGAGGCAATCGACTAAAATTTTGGTAGCTTGTGTAAATGAGGCGCAGTGGAGAGAGAGAGCCATCGACGGTGTTTGCAAGTGCTACTGTCACTGTCACAGGGTTGCTATTGTCGTGGTTGGCATCATTGTCCGTGCTACGACTGCCATCGGCGAAGGGAAACTGGAAGCATGTAGGGCAAAGAAGAGAGCGAGGTAGAAGAGAGTGAGGTAGAGGAACGACGTGGCAGGAGAGAGAAAGAGGAAGAGAGAGAATAGGCGCACATGAATAGGATAGAGAAGCATGTGATTTGTGAACCTCGGAATATCCTTTTGACAAACCTATTTAAAATAAAGTTGAGGCAAGTATCTATAATCTTCTTCTTTGATCTAATTTAATATTTGATATTTTTATATGTATATTTTATATCTGTATGTTTGTATGAAAATGAGCAGAATTCAAGACCTAGTGGGTCGATATGTGTATAAGGATAGGGGAGTCCGAAACCCTGGTAGGTTGATAAAAAATAACCAAGAGTTACAGGTTTAAAATGTTGTCGGGCTAATGGAGTTAACGAAATTTGGATGGTAAGAATTGCAGGCCTAAAATATAGTTTGACTAATGGAGTTGATGAAATTTGGCTGGTCAGGAATTGCAGGTTTAAAATATAGTCGGGTTACTTGAGCCGAAGAAATTTAGATGACCGAGAGTTGTAGACCTAAAATATAGTCAATCTAATAGAGCCGATGAAATTTGGATGACCGAGAGCTGCATGTCTAAAATATAGTCGGGCTAATGGAGCCGATAATAATATATGATGGCTTGGAGCTGTCGGCCTAAAACGTAGTCGTATGATATTCAGATTGATTTGGATTCGCATTTATTGTGGGTGTGCTGTAGTTTCGATATATGTGACGGAGTTCAGTGCAGGGTTCGTTGTCTGCATCATTATTTGATTTTATATGAGCTCTCCCCTTGATTTTACATGCACAGTTTTATTCATAATGATACTTGTTGGGCCTTCAACTCATATTTTCTGTTTTCCTCCTTTCAAAGTTAAAGATTTGGATCTGCTGTAAGTGTTAGGATTTGGCGCAACATCGTATTCTTCTAGTGAGCATTTTATTCTTACAACTATTTGGGAGTAGGTCATGGTTATTTTTGTCCGGGCGGGTGTCCAATAAAATTTTGTTGAGTTTTAATTTATTGAGTCTTGTGTATTCGGTTTATCACATTCAAGTTTAGGATCTATAAGAATAATATTTAAAATTTAATTAAAAATTTAATTAACTTGTTTGATTCAAGTTCGTAACAAGGTAGCACTTGAGCGTGCGTCAAATGCGCATCAGGTGCCACAGCCAAACTAAGTAGCACACGAGCACCATTCAGGCACGCATTGAGAGCTAATCACTTTGGAAAGAGAGTTTGAGTTTTCTCTCAGGCATGTATCGAATGTGAGTATATTAGAAAGTACATTCGAGTTCCAATCAAATATTTATCAAGTGTGACCTCTCTACCTATCCCATGTATGGACATACGCTGGACGTCGATCAGACGTCCATCAATAGTGACACAATCTAATTTTGACTTTTGACCCAATTTTTTTCTCTTTTAATCTCAAATTTAATTATTTTAACTTAATTAATCATGATTATAATAAAATTCAAATTCAAATCTTACAATTACCTTTCTTTTTCTCTTTTCATTTTTATTCCTTGGATGTGTATTTCTTTAATCAATTCTATGAGATACAAGTCTATCTTAATTGTTCTAGCTATGATTATAAACTACTCGATCATAAATTTGAATCCTATTTTAAAAAGTAGATGATCATCCACAGCAGTCACTTCACTTTTGATATTTGGTGAACCATTCGAACAGTGGATTTATTTTTAAATAATAAAATAACAACGAAAATCTTATCTCTTATTAAATGATTTCTAAGTTCTAGTGAAAAACTAGACCAAACCTAAACTTGCAAAACCCTAAAAGTTGCTATGGCACCCATAACCCCCCTTTTTTTTTTCAAATTTTTTAATTTTTTTTTGTGTGGTTCTTTCATCTTTGATATATAGCTGGAAAAAAATCTAGGTTTTTAATAAAAATAATATTTCTTTACTTTATTTGAATGTAGGTGAAAAATCACATAAAAAAGAATATGGGTTTCTAATAAAAATAATTTCCTTGTTTGACTGTTAAGAAAAAAATTAAAAAAAGATATTACAAACTCTTAATACTATGATCTTTCACACATTTTTTATAATATTTCCTTTCATTATAAACCGAACTTAAAAAAAAGAAAAACATTTTTCTTCATCTTCTTCTTGACTTCTTTTAAACCCAGACATGTTCTTAGTTCTTATAATTTTTGGTTATTTCTAATTCCACATATTCATTGGCTAATTTCATTAATTCTTGACATGTACTTATATAATTTGGGAAGATGATGTTAGTACCAAGTGCATATATTATATATGGCAATTTCACAATCGATGAATTTGCATCAAAAATCTATTACACCCCATCTCCACTTGCATTTCTGTCAAATAATTTAAGACCTCATTGACTGACAAATTTAAAACCTCATTTGATCAACAAACAGTCTCAAATGCCATGTCAAAAAATCAAGTGATCTTTAGTTGGAGGTCCAAAAATAATTTTACATCATAACAGAAAAACATTAGTATAAATTGATTTTTGACTTACCAGAAAAATTTAAAAAAAAAAATAGAGAGAGACAGAGAGAGAGAGAGAAAAGGCGTGGGAAGGGAGAAGATGAACTGTAATAGATCCAATCATTAAACATATAAATGAATCTAAAACAAGACAATTAAATCCAACTACAGATGAGAAAAGAAGGGTTAATATATATATATTAATCAATAAAAATAATGCATCGTGTCGGCCATTAAGGGGACCAAATGTAATTAACAATTGATTACACTATGATCCACCACCTTCCTCACCTAGTGTTTATAAACATGGTGGCTCTAGCTCAATATATTTCTACTTCTAGGTAAGCTAGCAGCAAATTAATTACCTCTTCATCATCCACCCACCAGCAAAGTAAACCCTCGCCGCCATTGATTAACCTCCCAAAACATTATAGCTAGCAGTAACAGCAAAAGCAACCGATTCTCCACTTCCTTTACAAGTACGTAACAATGGCGAGCTCAGGTTCACCATGTGGAGCCTGCAAATTTCTGAGAAGGAAGTGTGTGAAGGGTTGTGTTTTTGAACCTTATTTCTGCCATGAGCAAGGAGCTTCACATTTCGCAGCTATACATAAGGTGTTTGGGGCCAGCAACGTTTCGAAGCTCCTAGCCCACCTCCCGATCAGCCACCGCAGCGAGGCAGCTGCCACTATCTCTTATGAGGCTCAAGCCAGGATTCATGACCCCATCTATGGCTGCGTTTCCCATATTTTTGCCCTACAGCAGCAGGTTATATGTCAATTTGGCGTCAACATTTTTTTTTTTTTGTTGTTTTTAAAAGAAAAATAAAAAATATTCCCTTCGATTCCTTGCTGCTCAAAACCCTAAATGATGCTGATTGATTTGTTTTCCTGTTTGTCTGATGGGAAAAATCATGCAGGTTGTCAATTTGCAAGCACAGTTAGCAGCCCTAAAGCAGCAAGCAGCTCAAACCCTAATTAACGGGTTCTCTTCTCACTCTTCAAACCCTAATAACGAGAGATTCTATGGAAAAGCTCCTTTTTCTTACCCGCAAGATGTTCATAGCTGGCTGCAATCTGAATTTCCAAGCATGGTTCCACCATTTGATCAGAACAACCTCAATTATAGCGCCGAATCGGTGCCATTTGAAGGGGAAAACGATGGATCCCTGCAGAATTTGAACAATTATTTCCTCGGAAATTATCAAGATCACCATTCAACTACGAAGAAAGAGGATGCTTCATTTCTCAGCTTCGAGGGTTCTTCTTCTAACTATTCCATGGGTTCTCTTGATCTTGATCTCAGCAACCTTCAGACATGGCCTTATCAAGATGCCGATGATCTTCACTCAGTCGCCTTTGGCTACTCTCGGCACTAATTCCCATGAAGTTTAATTAGTTAATCTCATTTAAGTGTTGAAGAAGAAGCACTACTATATATTTATATATATATATATATCAGTTTAAGTTTTGAAGATTGAATTGTAATGCATTTCTCCTTCTTGGTTAATTAATTTTCTTGATCTGCATTTATTGTTGTAGTAGTTGTAATTAATTATTATCCATCCTTAAATTCATATTTGCCCCATATGGTTAGTCTATATGTTCATCATATATACTAGGTTAGAAACCCTAATATATATGTTGTGCCTATGATTTATTTTTTAGTCTTAGATTTTGGGTTAACTAATCATGGAAATGTTAGGATAATATTATCGGTCCGACTAATTTAAACTGTGGAAATAATTAGAATTTTTGACCTAATTAATTAATGAAAACATTGCTTGCTTCTCCACTTGTGGATAGCATTCTGGATGTTGACTTACAAACCAGCTGCCTTGAATCAAGATCCTCTGATGTTTTTTGCTGATCTCAGGCCGGTGCTAGATCAACGATTGTGATCGATTCGCAGTCTAACGCTCCTACCGGTAGTTCTTAGCTCATCAATAGATGATCATCAAAGGTTCAGTCCAGAACATATCAGATTGTTTTTCTTTCAAAATTCTCAAATCTTTAGCAGATTTTTCCCTTGAAAATTTTGAAATGTTTGAAGCTATATGAATATACAATCATTTTATATCTAGAACTCTTATATTATATAAAAATCATAGTGAATATATTAATCGCAATTTATTTAGTTCTTGTATTGTTATTCTCTGGACTATTATATGCAATCGAGATTCAATACTATATTCTTTTCAAAAATGAATTAAACGTGAATTCAAGCAAACAAAAAAAATAAGAAAAAAAGAAAAGCCCTTTTCTGATTCAGTTTCTGACAACTCGATCATATCGAGAAGAAGATGCCAATAAAAATTCTCTGATTTCAGGTAAATATTAAATGTACGTATAGATTCTTGTTGGGATTTGTTCATATGGTTCAGATAAATTTGTTTGATGTCTCATAAGGTCAACATTCAATCATATAGATTATTGAGTCCCTTAAAATATGCCCTAGAGAAGCTTAAATTATACAGCATCGTACCCTGGATTTCCTTGGATTTAGGGGGAGATGCTAGGAGAAGACCTTCCTTTAGAAACTTTTAAGAGACGCTCAGATGATATAATATTTTTTATTTTTTATTTATTTTAGAGGCCTATATAAAATTAAGCTATTGGTAGATTTGATATTGTCTGGACGTATTTTAATAGGTATCTGTAAAATACTTCTTAAATTTAATTACCCAAAAACTAATAAAAAGTATTCAGCGGCTCTTTTAAATTATATTTTCAATTGTTATTTTAGTATCAGTTTCATTATATGTAAAATTTTTTACCCAGATTATTATGTAAATAAAACTTTAAAATTGACAACTATTTAAATTTGTCTAATTAATATATAGCTCAGAATGATCAATTTAATTTTAATTTTTACTTTTTGCCCATAATAAAATTAGTGATAAAAATAAAAATTGGTCATAAATTTTGGGGGGAAAATGGGTAAGAAGGTAATGTTATTTTGCCCATAAGGTCATGCCCTATGACTCTCATTCCTATTTAATCCCTTCTTTCTTTTATCATTACATAGCAATAAGTCTTTCCAGGGTTAATATGATGTAATGTCTATCCCAAGGGTATCGAGGTTGATGAGCACAAAGGTAGCTAAAGACTCCAATCCCTACCTTTAATTATGATAGGGCCATTCTGGTAATTTTAGCCATTAGGATTTTCCAATCATCCCTACTAGGCCTTCTCCTAGAGAGTATGCAATCAATCCAATAGGCAAACAAGTTTTTTTAAAAGAAGAATCATTTCTCTAGATAAGAAATCAAAATTAGGTAAGTTTGCCTTCAATCCAAGGATAGAACTCAAAACGTTCTTTCTCATATTCATTTGGTAATTATTCATTTTTTATCTACTAGATTTCAAACAAAATCAAATTATAAAATAATTTTAGGAGCATACGATTAGCATTCTAGCATCTTAGTCAATATTTGTTTCTGTCCCTCCAACTAGTTCTTAGGGGGAGACAAATTCAAATAGAAAATAGCATACCATTAAATATATATACAGAAACATAGGTACATGACATTGAATATAGGGATGAGATTTATCAATAATAAATTATGACACCAATAATTATTTACAAGTGAGTATTACACCAAGAATTGATAAGCGGATGGCAATATGTAATGAAAAAAATTGGTCTCTATCTTAAAACCATTTCAAAATTAGTTACTCCAAGGTGAGAAAAGTAGATATTTCCTTTGAATATCGACGTCTTTTGTTAGTAATTCTTTTATTGTCAGAATACCTAATCTTGTCGGAATGGAAAAGAGTTTAATCAAATTGGATGTGGTAGTATAGCTAAGAGAAATAGTATTATTTAGACTTGTTTTGGCTAGGTTTCAAAATAGAATAGCAAATTAGATCTAATACGCTATAGAATCAATTCTTGTTAGCGGAGCTAATCAAAAATAAATGTAGAACATAGAAGTAAGGGAAAAGAAAGTCTTCCCCACACTGATTTACTTAAAGAAATCAAAGATATAGCATGTGTACAGTAATTTTTTAATTTATTTTTCAACTATTGAGACAATTTGATGCCATAGATGATAAAAAGAAGGTAGTACTAAAGGCTAAAGATTTGAGTAAGACAAAAATCTTTCTAAGATGAGATAACTTTTAATAGCAGAAAAGATTTCGAACTAAAGAGATATAAAAAATAATATAGTGTGTAGCTCATTTGTGCTCAGAGAGGTTAAATAAGGTTCAAATCTCATTGATTCTCAATTCAAAACCATATGTCTTTCGCTTGACTGAGGGCTCATTGGACTTGGTTTCGATTCCAAAGATCGATATTCGAATTTACTCTTTTCGAATTCAAAGGAAAGTGAGTGAGTGAGGCTACCGTTTCAACTAAATACGAAACCAAAAGAAAGGAGAGTTCTATCATTTTTGAAAATTAAGTAGAGGATCCTGACTTCCCTACCTGATGATTAAGATTTCACCTGAATTGGAACTAGTGAAATCCCTATTAGTCACCGATATTGGCACCTTTTCAAAATATTTGAGAGATGTGTTTTCATAACTTACTTTTATACCCACAAACTCATACAAGGGAATCAACTCAAGACTTTTCATATGAGATAGTAAGAGTCCTTATATAGATATTTTTACTACTGTTGGTACTTTAATTGTACCAAAAGTACTAGGAGAATAGAACTAAGGGCATAATTTAAGAAAGAAAGTAAGTTGAGGGGTTTCTATCGTAAAGGACTACACAATGTTAATATCCACATTCGATCAATCTTCAAGTGAGTGAGTGAGATTAGGAGTGAAGAGATAAAACTAAAGAGATTCGGATAAACCCAAGCTAAGTACCATCCATTTAACTATTGGATGATGTCATTGTCCATATCGGATCTTTCTCCACCCTTTGTTTATCGTTTACCTCCGGTGCTGGTCTTCCTCGATATGTGATAAGACAAGAGAATCTTCATTTTTTGAGGGTTAAAATGCTCTCTTCCTTATGTTAGCAAGAAAAGAATGAGCACTTGTTATTATAGAAGAAACAATTAGTTTATCAGCATTTATTATCATTAAATGAATAACCAAAGTTCTTTTTCCAATTGGCAGCTAGTTCAATTAGCAATAACAAAAGGTTATGAAGCATCTTCTCCTATGTCGACACTACTATAACTAATATCTAAAAAAAGGACAAGAATTATATCTAGTTGATTAGCCAGATAAGATTTCGTAGGAAAAGATAGCACTGGCGAGTGATTTCAATCAATAGCAAATTAAGTAGAGTTTAATAGGTAAAAAGGAAGTATAAGAAAGTCCAACTTATTACGACTAGTTAGCTAAATGATAAAATGTAAGATTTCTTTTCAAGGAAGGATCCATGCTAGTACCACCATTAGTAAGGAATTCCAATTATTAGTAAAGGAATGAAGGTAATTGGAAAGATGATGTATTTGTAAATCCATCTATGAGTAAAAGAAAAGTGAAAAGGGTAAGAGTTTCATAATCGAATTGTCTTCCTATAACTGAGGAGAAAACACTCTTACCTCTCATTCTTTGTGAAACCTTTATTTCATCTATTCCTTTTCATTTTATATCAATAGGAAACTCCTACCTGCCATTCATTTAGTTGTGACCACTATTGTCATTACTCTCTCAATAAAACCCTTATTTTCTAGACAATGAGTACCTTTACTATCGCTCTCTCTAAACTGGCTATAATGGATTAGATAATTTAATATTGTCTCTTTATTATCTAGGTTAATGATATAATCATTCATTCGACAAGAAAAATAGACAGGTAGACTAAGAATAGAGGGATTTCTTAACCAGCCCAGCTACATTACTTTTGCTATAGTTATAAGGAGATTGTTCTTTATTGTAGGATAACAATCTATGAATCACAAGCCTTACCTTGCTAACTAATGAATTAATGTTGTTATGCATAAATAACTTGTTAATAGAAAGAGAAATGAATGACAGATAGTGTAAGGGGTGTGGTTACCAAGTTTCTATTCATAGAGTCCAACGAATCCTTAGGCCTCTTAACATCTTATCAGAGTAGTTAGCATCTCAAGACTTGTCTACTCATATAATCCTCCATTTTATATTCATAAAAAGTTATTCTTTTTTCACCTACCTTATACTCTTTTTGTTCATAGGGAAGGAGTATCCCTTTGATATGTTTTCTATTTATTACACGATCCCGATTTCAAAATCTATTGCCTAACATGGCTTTCTCTCATTAGGTTAAATTGGGTGAGAAGAGATACTCAAGAAGGAAGCAGAATCCTAGAGATCTCTCTGGCACACCAAAATGGTGTTAATTCATCCTTATTCATTTCTTTTTCTTTTTGAGTGAAGAGGTTTTTATATCAAGGGAAATTTTACTATACTTTCTTAATTCTAGTCTACAAAGTCTTACTAGCTTGAGGGGTAGCCTCGCTTATTTTGTCATTTCATACTTTCTATCCAAGTTTTGTCGATTTTTCTATATATATAGAGAGGTTATTCTATCCCTTTTTTCCTAGATAGTTCACTCACTCTTTGTTAGATGAATCTGCTTTTCAAGTCTACTTTAATTAGATAAGGGGTCTAACCAATTTGATTAACCAATTTGATTAGATTCTATATGTGGAAGAGTCTTATTGCTAAGAAATGGTGAAAATTTTCTTATTGTAAACACATGTAAGGCTAGCCCATCAACCGTGGATTTCTACTTCTTATATTGCATAATCTCGAAGGATTGTCTATATCCCTTGCATGCTTGCCATCAACCTATACTTCTTTTTCTGTTGGTTCGATGGGAGGTTGTATAAGCCCGTTAATTGGATAGACAAAAATCCCCTTGATTTAGTTTTCCTAGGTTAGCGTATTGACCAATGGCCTAATGTTTATCCCAAACAACTATTCTACACCTGCATAATCTAATTAGACAAGATTTCTAGTTTTTTAAATATTATTCCATAGACAATCTGTCTTTGTGTAAGTTTATCCCTAATTTAGGATCCTAATTTTCTGTGTACCAAATAGTTCCATTAGAAAAAGAAGGGGAGCCATGGTCAAGATTGTGAGACTCCAAAGGGAGTCGACTAGATATAGGCTATAAAGATAGCCTAACTCCTAATTTGTTTCTAATGCACATAATAAAAAAGGAAGACATAAGACATTTTCAAACGAAGAAAGCGAACTCATAAAAGTATGATCATCCCTAGGAGACCGGTTTGAAAGTAATAGATAGTAAGATATAGAAAAACAAACCTATACCAGGTTCAAATGATTCAAATGAAAGAAAGGCCTAACATGGATGTTATGTCCCTTGTTAAGAGAGTTCAAGGATGGAAAAAGATTATCCGGTGAAAAATAAAGTCTAAAAGCAAGGAAATTACTTATATCACTTTTTGCCTTTATTAGTTTAACAACTCTAAAGTAAAACTTCCTATTCAATCGTTTGGATTAGGGTATGCCATCCCGAAGGCCCTAAGAATCCAACTTAAATAAGGATTCTTCCCTTTTGTTAAGTATGGTACCAGGGATAGAGAAAAAACAAAGGAAGTAGAGAGTCATTTGTCGTACTATGGTTTGAAAGATAGTAAGAATTACAAAAAAAACTAGGTATATTCTAACTCATTCATTGATTTCCTTTTCCTTTTTTTGAATATCAGATAGGATAGAAGGTTTTATTCATATTAAATCAAATCTAACATTAATTGAAAAAGATAATATCAGATATTCTAACTACAATAAAGAAAGCACCTGAAAAGTCCCAATGACTATCACTTGAATTTCTTTCCTCTCCCTTTGTTACTAACTTTATTATAAACATCTCAGCTCTTTGGTTTGTTACTCTTAAGCCTATGGGCTCTAGAGTAGATACAATCCTATTGATTGTCTTTCCCTAACGGAACTTCTTTAAACCTAGATTCTTTAATCTTGGAAGTGACGGAACTATCTTCTCTTCCGAAAAGAGCGGAAGTAGCCATGTTTGCAGCGCTTATGCCTGCAACGGAAAGAGCATTTGCGTATACGACATCTCATTCGGAGTGGGGATCACTCCTTTGGTTCAATGTAGGCTATCTTTCTAAAGAGTGGTTTTGATACCCTCTTATTAGTACTACTTAAAAAAAAAGCCAAAAACCCAGCCTAGGGAGCCTTTAGTTGATTAAAGTACTTACTCTCTTTAGGAGACAATGTCTATAAGCCATAAGTTGACAGCTAATAGACTAAGTTAATATAGTAAGACTAGCAGAGAGTGTTCATTGCCAAACCCCCTAATTTGCCAAATGACCTTAACTTTTCTTTTGAATTCCTCTACGGTTATCAACGCCTGCATTCCTTTGATTGCTTATTATATTCATTATATCTACCATGTCTTTGTCTTTGCACCTCTACCTTTTTTAGACCTATAGTAAGTCTTTTATTTGTTGGCTTGACTCTAAAACTAATAAAGGAAGGAAATAATAATCGGTCTATCATATTAAGTGAAATCCCGTAAGCCAATGAAAGGACTACCTTTCTTGAACTATGAGTGATGGCACCATATCAAGGCGAGAGACGAGAAATGTAGGAATGGCATATAGTATGATAGGTATGTAGGTAGAAGAGAAAAGCTGTCATAATTTATCTCTACCTACTAACCATGAAAACTTACTTATGAATCAACCTTCTTAAATAAATATGATAACCTTATCGAGTCGATTTCAAATCTTTGCAGTTCTTTCTATGCGCTGAGAATAAAAAAAAGTCTATAGGTGAGGTCTTAAATCTAAACCTATTTACCCAAAAAGAAAATAGAAAATTGGGACTGTTGACCAACGACTGAAATTTTATATTCTTGAAAACAGTTAAATCATGCAAGAGACAGAAAAAATGGCTAAAATAAAATTTTCATACTGTATATATACTTAGCAATTACAATAAGTACACCTACCTAGTACCTAATCTAATACTCCTTTGCAAGTCACATTAGGAAAAACTACTTGAATTATATGAGCAAGATATTCACAAAATAGTTTCCTAGTAATAAAGATATACTAATTTTCAGCTATAGTCATTTGACAAAACATCTTAAGTTAATTTTTCTTTTTGTTGATTAATTTGTATATATGTCTTTGTATAAGCTTGAGATTACTTAATTAATTATAATAGGCTATAATATTGGAAACTAATGGCTTGATTAAAGCAAAACTAAATCATTTTCTGTTTAATTACCTTGCAAATTTGGATAAAATATTCCAATGTTCATAAGTTGAGTTAAAAATGAAGGAATCATGTATGTCAAATTATTATTTTTTGACCCATTTATGATTTCACTACTTATTAATTTGATAAGAAAACTTTAACTAACAAAATATGAGGATGATGGGTAGGCCCATAGCCGAAAGGTCTAATAAGAAAAGCGGTCCAAAGTCCAGAAACGCCCAGACGCGCGTTAGATGGTCAACGCGTTAGCATTGACTGCCAAACGCACAAACAAACGGCAAAAGCGCCCCTTCAAGACGATCCACATTACTGTTGACCAGAAGTACTGTAGTAGCAGGCTGCGAAAAGACGTTAAACCTAATACGGACCAAGCCCAATTTGACAAGCATTCCCGTAAATGAAAAGCAACAATCCTTTCCGTGATTACACGCCTTCCTTAAAGTTGGTCTCCTCTAAAAAGGCAGCAATAGATTCAGCGCCTTTTCCATAACGAAGGCGCCAAACTCTCTCTCCTTGCCAACAATGGAGTTTAACGGTCACAAAAGCACGAAAGGAAAGCAGATAATTTGGAGATCCATTACACCGCTCAGAAAGAAAACGATCCATCAAATCACGCCAGTCAAGCCTACCAAATCTAAGAAGGCCGCCCAGCACTAGGCTGAAGATCACACCTCCCTAGCCAAGGAAGGTCGCACTCCCTACCGTCTATATAAGTCTAGAGTCTCCACTCTAAAAAGGGAATTTTTTGATACGATCTGAACCACGAACGCAAACGCAAAGTACTACACAGTGCTTGAGCATACTTTCTCTAAAACGCTCACCTTCCAATCCCACTCGAGGCCTCCAGATTACAAAGACTTCTCCCGCTCTTTGAGAACCGTCCTCCAAAGCTTTCACACTTTCGGGACATAGCTTCCACTCGTTCTTTGTGAACATCGAGTTGGAAATCATACTCTCAACGAGTCACGGGAACCGCTCTGCGTCTATAGGCCAACACTCCCGCCAATCACATTCTTTCTCTCTTTTACTTAGCAGCTCACCTTTTAAAGTTCGAAAGCTTGTTACTAACTTGAGCGTCGGAGTATTTTTGGTGGGACAACCTCCCGCCGGCACCTGACCTCTTATTTACAGTAGTGGTGTGTAGGATTTAGACTCGGTGAATGGAGCTGAATACAATCAACCACCCCAATCCGAATCTGTCCGAAATCGGATCTAGGTACGTATTATTAGCGCCGTCTGTGAAAAATGCTTACAAAAAGTCAATTGCGTTTCCCAGAAATTCTCTTCGATCAACACTCGTGAACAAAATGGTGAACACAAGGGCGCAAACAAGTGAGCTAGCTTGAGACATATTCTCACCAAACCAGGACCACGCCATTGGCGCCGTGGTCAATGGGGTAGCTGGTGAAATTTCACTATCTTTTTTCCAAAACCTGACGGAACATATGCACAATGCAGACAAAATACTCCAGATACTCTACGTCCGCTAGGAGCAAGCACAGCTGGGGGCTGCACCGGCGATAGTCACAGCACCGGCATCAAGACGAGGAGGCCAAAGAAAGAAAATACCGGCCCAACGGACAGGAAGACTAACCAGCGCTCCCGCGCCAATATCCTCACATGCCCAAAGCCTTTTGAGACGTGAGGAGCAGGGAACCAGCTCTACTCCGGATGAAAGTCCGGAACGAAGGAACCCTAGATACTTCTGTGTATAATCTAGGCCCCAGGCTCAGGAGGGAGCCTCCCGAGCCGCAAGATCAGCCAGAAACAGCAGCCACCTGGCTGTTGGACAAGCCAGAAAAAGAATGGAGTTGAGAGCATACCTCAACTCTAAAAGATTTGCTAATACCACTCTAACAGATCCGAGGCTGGAGAAGATATGGAACCGCGTCTTCAAAGACGACGAGCGCACGGCCAGTATCAACAGATCTCTCTTCACCGTGGAGATCTTAAACCATCCTATGCCAGCAAAGTTTAAAATGCCAGCCCTTGACTCTTACGATGGGAGTGCAGATCCTATCGACTATCTCACCCACTTCTGCACCTATCTGGGTCTACAAGGGCTGGACGACACTGCCATGTGTCGCTGCTTCCCCCTCACTCTAAAAGGGGACGCACGCATTTGGTTCCATCGTCTCCCCCCAAACTCAATCCGAAGCTTTCAGGAGCTTGCGAATCTTTTCTTATTTCAGTATGCCTCCAGCCGCAGGGAGGAAAAATAGTCATCGCATCTGTCGCATATCAAGCAGAAGCATGGAGAGAACCCACGAAGGTTTCTAGATCGCTTCGTGGCAGAAGCTAGGCGGATCCCCCGACTCACGGAGGAAATGAAACTGGGCAGTTTCATTTCGGCACTGGCACATAAAGAATTATTTAGGTACCTGGAACATAAGAATCTGCAGACCTTGCAGGAAGCGAAGTCTATCACCAAGACCCATGCGACAGTAGAAGAGGCCAATGAGGCGAAACGTCCCGACTGGCCTAAACAGACTCGCTTTTTCCCGCCTGAAGGAAAAAGGAAACACCATGGTGGTAATCACACCCACCAAAAGCGCCACAGGACTGGGCCGCCAGAGCGTAAGGACTACGGGCACATTAGCCTAATGCCCTTGACTGACACGCACTCAAACGTCCTCACGCAGATCCGACGGGTGAAGTTTCTTAAGTGGCCAAAACCACTTAAGAAGGAGGAGGGAGGAAATACAGCCAAGTACTGTAATTTTTATCGATCTCTCGGGCACTTCACAGAGGACTGCAAGACCCTTTAGAGAAAGATTGAGGAGCTAATCAAAAGGGGTCACCTCACCAGGCTCGTTAAAAGCCCTAGTGAGAGCTCTGACAATGCGGGCGGAGAAGCTTCAGGGACCTCTCCACCACGAAACCGGGTCGTGGTAGGAGTGGTCAACATAATCACCACCCGACCGATCAAGATCCAGCGGACAACAGGGACCAGCATGCAGGGAGAAAGAAGCAGTGCACTACTAACAATGTCATTAGTTTTAGTGACGATGACCTGGCACATGTAGTTTTCCCCCATACAGACCCCTCGTTGTATCAGCACTCATTTCCGACGGTAGCATTGACTACCAGATAAAACGAGTATTTATTGATAATGAAAGTTCTCGTGATTTACTTTACCTCGATACGTTTTTTAAAGTCGGTTTGAAAAAGAGTAAATTAAAATCTGTAGAAAGCCCACTGTATAGCCTCGACAACGAACCGGTGCCCGTTCAAGGGATGATCAAACTAGAAGTTACCCTAGGAACGTACCCAAGAACGGTAAGTCGTATACTCACCTTCTTAGTAGTCGATTTGCCCTCTGTATACAACGCAATATGAGGCCGGCCATGCCTAATAGCGTTCGGGGCCATCACTTCAATATCACACCTTAAAATAAAATTTCCAACGCCATACAGTGTAAGCGAAGTGTTGGGTGACCAAGTCACTGGACGGACATACTACATGTCCCAAATCGCTCCTAACAACAGCACCAAAACAGTAGGAGAACTTGACCATTGAGACAAAGTAACCTTGTAGCAAGCACAGTCTGGTGAGGTAACCGACCTAGTCCCACTGAATCTAGACGATCCAGAAAGGTGCGTATGATTCGGCGGCTCACTCACAGGTGCGCTACACGAAGAACTGATCACATTCCTACAACAGAATGCTAACGTCTTCGCATGGACTCCCACTAACATGCCAGGAATTCCAGACCGGGTAATGGTCCACAAGTTAGGCCTCAACCCGGATCGAAAACCCGTCAGGCAAAAGAGGAGAAACCACTCACTGGAAAAGTTAATTGCCATCCGAAAGGAAGTAAAAAAACTGTTGGATACTGGATTCATCAGGAACGTTCAATACCCTGATTGGCTCTCCAATGTAGTCTTGGTAAAGAAGAGCAACGGGAAGTCAAGAATGTGGGTCGATTTCACCGACGTTAACAAAGCTTGCCCAAAAAGCAACTTTTCTTTACCCAGGATTGACCAGCTGGTAAACTCAACATCCGGACATGAGCTCTTGAGTTTCATGAATTCCTATTCAGGCTACAATTAGATCCGGATGAGTTTGGAGGACGAAGAATATACCTCGTTCATGACAAACCAGGGGACCTATTGTTATAAAGTGATACCCTTTGGACTAAGGAATGCGGGAGCCATCTACCAGCGACTGGTGAGCAAAATTTTTAAAAAACAGATCGGCCGCAATATAGAAGCCTATGTTGACGATATGCTCGTCAAGAGTAGAGTTATGGGCGACCATATCAGCGATCTGGCGGAGTCCTTTGAGGTGCTCCGTGAGCATCAAATGAAGTTGAATCAGACTAAGTGTGTCTTTGGGGTGGCCTCCGAAAAAATTCTGGGTTTCATCGTCTCCCAACGAGGGATAGAAGCATACCCAGAGAAAATCAAGGCCCTCGTGGACATGGCTCCCCCATGAAGTGTCAAGGATGTCTAGCGATTGACTGGACGATTGGCAGCCTTGTCCTACTTTCTAGTAAAGTTTGGCGACAAGTATCAGCCATTCTTTAAGGCGCTGAGGGGAACGAAATCAAATGATTTTCAATGGACGGTAGATTGCCAGGCGGCCTTCGATGAGTTGAAGCAGTACCTGGCTAGCCCGCCATTACTAACATCACCCAAGGTTGGCAAAGAGCTGTACCTCTACTTGACAGTATCGGAGGTGTCCCTCAGCTCCGTCCTCGTAAGCCAGGACTCCAATACCCAATGGCTGGTCTACTATATGAATAAGACATTGACCGGCCCAGAGACGCGCGACCCGCGTACGGAAAAGTTGGCCTTAGCTCTCATATTCTCCGCGTGAAAACTAAGGCCCTACTTTCAGGCACACCGCATCGTAGTTCTCACTGACCAGCCTCTAAAGAGCATACTCCAGAAATCCAATATTTCTGAACGGTTGGTAAAGTGGGTTATCGAATTGGGTGAGTTTGACATTGAGTTCAGGCCCAGGCTAACAATAAAGGCGCAGGCTCTAACTGACTTCATTGTTGAGACCACGACCCCGATTCTCAAAGAACAGCTCTTAGAGAACGCGGAACGGCGCATGGAGGCTCCAGAATGGATGTTTCACGTAGACAAATCATCCACAGATACAGGCAGTGGAGTAGGAGTGGTCCTCACGACCCCCGACGGATTTGAGGCAAAATACTCCCTTAAACTTGACTTTTTGGCTGCCAACAATGTTGTCGAATACGAAGCCCTACTAGCTAGGTTAAGATTAGCAAAGGAGTGCTCAGCCAAGAAACTGACTGTTTTCAGCGACTCCGAGCTAATCGTCAACCAAGTTAATGAGAAGTTCAAGGCAAACAACCCACATATGGCCAAATACTGGCGAGAGTAAGGGAGGCCGTTCGTAATTTCGACAATCTGACATTGGTCCATGTTCCCAAAATTGAAAACTGAAAGACCGATCAGTTGGTAAGAGCAGCGACGGTAGAAAATCTAGAACAGTACTCGAGGAATATTAGGGAGGTCCTGAACGCTCCTAATATAGAGGGACAGGAGGTAATGCAGGTCTCCGAGACTAAAAACTGGACGACACCCTACCTAAGGTATCTAGTGGACGAAACATTGCCGGAAGATCCAGAAGAGGCCAGGTGAATAAAGAGAACGATTGGCTGGTACACTATAGTCGACCGGCTGTATCGTCGTGGCTACTCGACTCCGTACCTCTATTGCCTAACCCTAAAAGAGGCGGACTACGTCTTGAGTAAAGTGCACCTTGGGATTTGCGGATCACACGTGGGCGGCAAAAACTTAGCATTCAAAATCATACGGCAGGGCTACTATTGGCCCTCGATGAAAAAGTATGCACTTGATTTTGTAAAAAGGTGTGAAAGCTGCCAACTTCAGGACAACCTTCGCCACCAACCGTCCACCGAGCTGAAATCCCTTTAGGCGCTGTGGCCCTTCGCACAATAGGGGCATGACATTCTTGGCCCATTTTTTATTGCGACCGGGTAAAGAAAGTTCATTATAGCAGGTATTGACTATTTCACAAAGTGGATCGAAGCTGTCCCGCTGGCCAAAATCACAGAACATAACGCACTTGAGTTCGTCCACCAGAACATCATCAGCAGATTTAGCGTTCTAGAGATCATTGTGACTGACAACGAAACTCAATTCTCGAGGAAATGCTTCACCAAGTATTACACCAGCTTTGGAATTAGGTTGGTCCACACTTCGGTGGCATACCCCCAAGCAAATGGACAAGTGGAGGTCACAAACCGAACGCTACTCCACGGGCTCAAGACCAAGCTGGAGGACATAGGGGGCTCCTAGGTAGATGAGCTCGCCTTAGTCCTTTGGTCTTACCGAATGACTCCGAAAGAACCAACGCGTGAGACGCCCTTCAGCTTCTGCTACGAGACTGAAGCGGTGATCCCGATCGAAATCGGGCGTCCAAGTCTTGGGGTGGAATCCTTTGACCCGCAGGTTAACTCCCAAAAGATCCGGGAATACTTAGACTTGCTAGAAGAAGTCCGCGATACCGCTAGAATATAGACCGCAGCCTACCAATATCGAGTCGTCCGCTATTACAACAAGAAGGTGAAAGCGAGACAATTCGATGTTGGAGACTTGGCCTTACGGAGCATCGAGGCCACAGAAAAGGTAGTCAGCCAAAACAAACTCTCCCCTAATTGGGAAGGGCCTTTTCTAGTCTCCGCCGTCCTGCGAAACAGGGCATACAAGCTCCGAAACTAGGACAAAAAGTTGATCCCGCAGACGTGTAATGCGATCCACTTCAAACACTACTACCAGTAGAGACCCACGTATGTGTCTTGCGAAACTGTATGTGATCATTTGTGTGCACGATTCGATTAGTAAAATAAGTGTTTCTTTAGCATGCTACATGTGCATATATATATGTAGTTCTCATTGCAGGTTCAAATCGACCTAGGCTGCCCCTAAGTTGAGAGGATCTTCACCCTCTCGTTACTAAACCATGGTCATCCAGGCGGCCCATGAGTGGTTGTATTTAAACCCTGGTGATCCAGCAACCCATGAGTGTCGTATTTAAACCCTGGTCATCCAAGCGGCCCATGAGTGGTTGTATCTAAACCTTGGTGATCCAAGTGGCCCATTAGCGGTCGAAAAAAATCTTAGGGGGCTGACACAGCACACGCGAAGACCTCCTTCATAAGGAGATAGCGTGATCAGTCAACGATGGTCGACGGGGGCAAAATGCTCCATCAAAGCAGGCAGCCCAAGTCTACACCTGGGCAGCACCGCCAAACTTTACTCACAAGCAAATTCTAAGCCGATTTAACAAACGCGACGGCCTGGAAGACACCTTCAACACCCCAAAAATAAGGCGGGCGGCCAACTCGCAGGAATCCTGCCCAGTTGACCGCCACAAAAGTCAAAGAAGCAAAATATAAAGGTAAGAACGTGTGACAAACACAAGGCTACTTATATTATTGCTGAATTGAAAGATACATCATTGAATTCAAATATATATATATATACAATCGCAAAAGCTATGGAGGCGGTGGTGGCCTTGGTCTGTCACAAGGCTCCCGCACAAGGCTGTCACGACGCTGTGTTGACCGGTTCAATAAATTGATAAGATCTACGAGGATGTCGGGGTCAACCTGCCGCACAATACGCCGGCTAATGTTAATCCATTCCCATAACCGCGCCAACATCATGCCCTCAACCTCGTGGGGGCAGATACAGAGACTGAGATCTTTCTCTAAGGTTGCCATTTGCCCGGTAAGTTGATCAATGTACCCTTTAGCTCACTCATTCTCCTCCTTCAAATGAACGACCTCAGCTTTCAAACTCAGGTTCTCCGCCTCTACGCCCGCCAGAACGACCTTCAAGACAGCTGCGTCCTCACGGTGCTCAGCCCCCAAAGCCGCCAGCTTAGCATCGAGCCAAGCGATCTCCTTGTCTCTATCAGAGATCACTAAGTCTCTCTGCCTGAGCGCCTTAGCCACTGCACTCGATACTCTATCCACCTGCACAAAAAAGGAAAAGAGGATTAGAAATGGCAAATTGAAAGACAAGGCGGGTAACAGAACTTATACCTCCAGACTCTCCGCGTTGGTTTGTCTGGCCTCGCACCCAGTTCTGATGCAAACGGCGGTGAGCCAGGAAGGGGACCCACGTCAACGGGGCTGGTGACGACCTCAACCATGAACTCCGTCGTGGGATCCTCTGGAGTGTCCTCCCTCCTGGCTGGCTCCCTGGAAACGGCGAGAGACTCTAAAATCTGCTCCTGCTGCTTTGCCAGAATTACCACAATAGGAGATCTAACTGACAGCTCCTATGGCCTAGGCACCTCAATGGGTGGCTCCCGAGTCAACTCTGACAGCGCAGGTTGTGCCAAGACAACGTCGTCGCTCAACTTGGTCTTATAAGCCTCAACGGCCGCCTCAACTTCTACCTCAGATGCGGCACCAACACCCGCGAAATATTCTGCTGAAAGGTAGTCAGGCCCAGAGGACGACGAAGAAGGCGCCACCGAGGCCGTTCTCTTTTGCCTTGGACTGGGAGGACTTGAATCAGACGATTGGGGACCAATAATGTTACCCTTCTTCCTCTTCTTTTTCTGCAAGACCTCCGCGGCAGGATTCTCAATTTTTGGACTGGAGACGGAGGCCCCCAGTTGGCCTTTTTCGCCTCTACACGAGAGACTAAATGTTCTCTCTGGAAGTCTCTCAGATTCTTCTCTATCAGCTCAACCAGCCACTCCAGGGACGCCGTCTCCACCTCCGAAGGCACCCCCGTGTACACCTCAGGCACTTGACCCCACTTCCTGGGCAAAGGCCAAAACTCTCCCACGTTAACAAAAAAGAACCGGTTCTTCCAGTTCTTAAGGGAGTCATAAATGGCGGTGCTAATTTTGAGAC
Organism: Nepenthes mirabilis; assembly: GCA_025585075.1. Taxonomy (NCBI): domain Eukaryota; kingdom Viridiplantae; phylum Streptophyta; class Magnoliopsida; order Caryophyllales; family Nepenthaceae; genus Nepenthes; species Nepenthes mirabilis. The sequence goes on along the minus strand of JAODPA010093798.1, from coordinate 1,981 downwards.
CGCTACGGGGAGACAAAGAGATTCACTTCGCTCCCTGATTGATCTTAAAGATCCCCCTCACCATTAACATCGTCAACAACCTCGAATGTTGACGAAGAAAAATACAAATGGAGTACAAGTACCTGACGGCGTTGGCGTGAAATTGAGCGATAGGGACCTGAAGCGCCCAAAAAATCGACATCAGTTCATCAGGGACCGGAAAGCGGAGCCGACTCCTCAAATGGGCTTCATATATGGTCACGAAGCCCATGGGCGACCGAAAGGCTCTATCGTCCTTCCGTGGAATGCGGAAGGCGATCTCCCGCGGAATGTTGAACTCTACATACGGAACTTTCACGTCAGCTTCTCTCAAAACGGAGGCGATATTTGCGACAGAAGCCATAGTTAGAGCTAGGGTTTGTGTTTTCTTCTTCACAAAACGAAACGAGGAAGATAAAGAAGCACGGATGGCACAAGGAATTCAAAATGGAGCAATCAGGCAGTTTAAAAACCCATGTGAACCCGAAACTGTCTCAAAAACCTGCACCATCATTACCGTCGCGTGTCATTTTCCTAGAAGAAGGCTGTCGAATCAAGTCCTCTGGCTCATTAAATGCCAGGATCTTGAACGTACCGCGTGGAGACACGTGGCCTACTTTTCTGGCAGGGCGGCTAATGACCAATGTTTCCTTCTCCAAGTTGCCCGAAAACTTTCCAAGAACAGTCAACGAATTCGATCAACATTCTAGAAGTACTCAAGGCTCCTCTTCAAACGGGCAAAGACTCCGCCAGCAGAAACAAGCGCATCCCATCATAAACATGTTGGAGGCTAGAATCCTGACCACTAGCATGGGGGGCTAGTGATAGGTAGGCTCATAGCCGGCAGGCCCAATAAGAAAAGCGGCCCAAAGTCCAGAAAGGCCCAGACGCGTGTTAAACGGTCAACGCGCTAGCGTTAACTGCCCGACGTACAAACAAATGGCCAAAGCACCCATTCAAAACGGTCAACTTTGCTGTTGACCGAAGTACTGTAGCAGCAAGCCACGAAAAGACGTTAAACCTAATACGGACCAGGCCCAGCTTGGCAGGCGTTCCCATACACGAAAAGTAACAATCCTTTCCCTGGTTACATGCTTTCCTTAAAGTCGATATCCTCTAAAAAGGTAGCAACAGATTCAACGCATTCCCCATGAGGAAGGCGCCAGATTCTCTTTCTTTACCAACAATGGAGTCTAACGATCACAAAAGTATGAAAAGAAAGCAGATAATTTGGAGATCCGTTACACCGCCCAGAAAGAAAACGATCCATCAAATCACGCTAGTCAAGCCTACCAAATCAAAGAAGGCCGTCCAGCATCAGGCTGAAGATCACACCTCCCTAGCCAAGGAAGGTTGCACTCCCCACCGTCTATATAAGTCTAGAGTCTCTACTCTAAAAAGGGGATTTTTTGATACGATCTGAACCACGAACGCAAACGCAAAGTACTACACAGTGCTTGAGCATACTTTCTCTAAAACACTCACCTTCCAATCCTACTCGAGGCCTCCAAATTACAAAGACTTCTCCCGCTCTCTGAGAACCGTCCTCCAAAACTTTCACGCTTTTAGGACATAGTTTTCACTCGTTCTTTGCGAACATCGAGCTAGAAATCATACTCTCAACGAGTCACGGGAACGTCTTTGTGTCCACAGGCCAACACCCCCGGCAATCACATTCTTTCTCTCTTTTACTTACCAGCTCACCTTCTAAAGTTTGAAGGCTTGTTATTGACCTGAGCGTCGGAGTGTTTTCGGTAGAACAACCTCCCGATGGCACCTGACCTCTTGTTTACTGTAGTGACGTGCAGGATTCAGACTTAGTGAACGGAACCGAATCCAATCAACTACCCAAATCTGAATCTGTTCGAAGTTGGATCCAGGTACGTATCAGAGGATATTTTTTCTCTACCCATCTATTTAATTACCTTCATACATATGTAAAATATTTAGGAGATATTTTTTT
>JAODPA010093787.1:0-22939 GCA_025585075.1 Nepenthes mirabilis | reverse complement strand
ACATTTATTATGAAGTTTTTATTATAGTATATTTATATTTTAAACATTTTTCTTTTGTCAATTCATATCAAATCGGTTGATTGGTCCAAGTCACGACACTCCCTCTCTCCTTATATGTTGAAAAATACCTCTAATGTCTTTTAAAAACACAGCTTGTTGCGTCCGCGTGTTCCGACCTTTATCTGTCAAAGTACAAGCGGCCTTGTGCGTTTGTGGAAGGACGGAAATGGGCAATACAAAGTAAGTCGTGAATAAACGGTGCAAAAGAAGGACGATGACATAAAGAGTACGCGTGATTTATGTGAAAAATTCCGTTATGAAATAATGGGTAAAAACCACGACAGCGGACGGAAAGTCCGAGGGGATTCACTATTGCAGCGAAGGAATACAATGGGAGCCTGTGGAGCGATTTGCCTTCACAGTGAATTACAACGTGAGAAATCTTGCTTCTTTTTTCGTTACTCTTTCCCTTCACTTTTTCTCTTTGCTTTTTCTCTTTTCTCTTTGAGAATTCTTCACAAAATGTGCTCAGGTAAAAGCTTTTTGAATCCCCTTTTTGCCACCCGAAAGGGGGTATTTATAAGAGAAAATTGTGCCGTTGGAAAGGAGATACGTGGCACTGGTGTGTCAGGGCCGCCTACCACCGACTTTGCAGGTGCGGCGTGACAGGAACACCTGTCACAGTCTGCAGATATAACGTGCGGGGGCACCTGCTCTGTAGGTACGGCGTGTCAAGGACGCCGGCCTTGCGTATCCGGCGTGTCAGAAGCCGTTGGATTTTTCATGGCAACGCGTGCTCCGCAAGTCATCAGAGTTGGCATCCTTGGTCATTTTGGTTCCTTAGCCTGAGGAGGGCGTAGAAATGTTAAGGCTGTCATTGTCCGTTGAAAGTCCTATGCATCCTTTGCTCGTTGTGCTAGGTTCTCGGACGTTTCTTCTGGTAAAGGTCCTCATGACTTGCTTGATGACGTCAGCCATACGTGGCGTCCTCGTTCTCATTTGGGTCAAAATGTCTTCTCGGACAGCCATTGCTATTTGGGGCTTCTTAGCCTAAATCCGCGGGCGCTTGGGACCAACTTAGTCTTTTTGGGCCATGGTTTGCTCGTGGGACTCTTAGGCAAGCTTATCCTTGTGATCCTCTAGGCCCGCAATCATGATTTTGGGCCTTGGGTTTCGGGACCTATCATGAGCCCCCATGCCAAATGATTCGAGGACTCAGCCGTTTGACATGCCTTGCGAGTACCCCTTTATTACGACAGTTTGCGGCCTCCATTTTTTGCTGATGGGTATTGCCTTTGTGCATCCGAGGTCTTCTTATCAGTCCGAGACCTGTCTTTCGCCGCCATTTCGTTTCTCTGCGGGGCATTAAATGCGACGCCTAATTGAAGTGACGTTGCCTCAGGAAGCCCAATGCCCACGTCCATTCACTACGTATGGGCTATTGACACGTAGCAAGGTCATAATGAGAGCGCTTGTTTTGCGTTCAAAATTTCCTTTAAGTTGCCTCTTTCGCCTTCATTCTTTCCCTCCTTCTTCTCTTCATTTCCTTAGTGCTTTCTGAAATCCTTTTTCGTCGTTAAGCTTTCTCTTCCTGCTGCCATGGCTCCCGATGTTAAAGAAATAGCCTCCTCTCTCTCTCTTGAAGACCTTGAGCAGATCCGGATGAAGTACAGTATCCCGGGTTCTATTTCAATGGTGGTTCCAGGGGCCACCGAGAGGGCTTGCAGTCCTCCGGATGGCTTCATCGTTGTCTACGAGGTTCGCCTTAAAGGTGGACTTCATTTCCCCGTTCCACTGGAGCTTTACCACCTGATGAGGGATTTGGCCGTCCCGCTTGCTAGGCTCCAGCCTAACGCGATCAGGTATTTAGTCTCTCTCTCCGTATTTGCGCGCTGTCATAAGAAAGTCCTTGAGGCAGCCATGGTGAAAGTCATATTTCGCTTTACTCATAATCTCGACTGGATCACCATGACTACTCGTCCGGAGTTTGCTGTGATGAGTGGAGGGAATCCGAATTCCACGAAAAGGTGGAATGACAAGTTCTTCTTTCTAGGAGTCGTAGAGGGTTGGGAGCTCTCGCTTGTGTGGGGAAACGCGGCGAGCAAACATTGTTCTGACGCCACTGATGAGGAGAGAGAAATTGTCAAAGAGGTCACGGACTTAGTGATGGCCAACCTTGGCAGCTTTAATGTGTGGAAGAAGAATGTTTGGTTGTCGCTTGAGAAATTGGCCGAGGCCAAGTGGGTGACATTGTCCGAGGATTCTGCCACTGCAACTTCGGAGAAGAAGAAGAATAAGAAGAAGAGACTGAGAAAAAGAGAGAGCTCCCTTATCATTCAGGAGCCGTCCAAGAGGCCAAAAAAAGGGCCCACGGACTGAGGTCCCAGAAGACCCACTGGATATTATCGATGAGTCCTCGTTTGGAGATGACAACGCCGTTATTGCCCCCTGGTTGAGAAGGCCAGGAGGTTGGTTACTGGTCCCTCTGTGGAGTCTGGGGCTGCTGGCCCTTCTTCTTCTGCCACCGAGACCCAGCGTGTGGTCTCGGTCATTCCTACGAGTCCCCCGTCCAATGACCCTATTGTTTTTTATGCCTCGGAGGAGGCAGCTTTTGATGTTACTGTGGAGCCTTGTGAGATGGAGGAAACCGTCGCCGCTACAGCTGAGGACCTTCTCAACATTCTTACAGGCGATGAAGTTGAGGTCGTGGCCTCAGAGATCCCGGAAGTCGTAGGGGCCTTAGATGTTGCGGAGCCCCCCATTCTTGAAGGTCCTCCATCCGAGGCTGCTTTTGCTATTTCTGCGGCGTTCGCGGAGGAGCCACTCATGCCCGAGGCTTCAGGGGAGCGTGGCCCAAATCAAGATCCTCTGGTTTCTAAGGTACTTTGTCGTTTTCCCGTTTGCCTTGCTTCCCGTTGCCTGTGTCTAAATGACCTTGGTTCCTTTTGTAGCTCCAGCATCTGATCGGTGGCCTCAGTCAGCTGGTGGGTGAAGTTGCCCAGTCTCGTTCGGAGGCGAAGTCTTTGGGGGCCATTCGAGAAGAGAACCAGCGGCTACAGGTGGCGCTTGCTAAGGCCACCGCCAAGAGCGCTTCATTTGAGGAAATCCTAAGGCTCCTACAAGTTCAATATGGATTCCTTCGGGAGCGGAATCTTTAGTTGGAGGAGGCACTGAGGGCATCGATGAGGGCGGTGGACATAGCGCCCCTGTTGGAGACCAAGTTTTGGGATGGCATTCATCTGTGCCACTGGCTGATGCGGCTGTTGCATCCACAGTTCCCGATCGCCGTGCTGGATCCGCGTAACGCGAGTGTCGCACGCCGCGAGGACGTGTATGGTCTTGGAGGGAGGCAATTTCCTGGGTCCCCGCGTCCGAGCCCCTCCAGGGGTCCTCGCTCCTCAAATCAGCCGGGGACCTCGAGCCACGCAGGGACCTCTTTATCTCAAGAAGGACAATTCGGGGCCACTCCTCCGCAGGGCCCCACCTTGGCCTAGCTTTCTTTCTCCTTTTCCGTTGTTGTATAACATATATGAATAAAAAGGGAATGTTCGAGTTTATCACAGGTGCCCTGTTTTTTATTCTTGACCTTTGGAGTACGTTTATGATGGTGTTAAATAAGTGATCTCGCATCCAACTCTCTCTCTCTCTCTCTCTTTTTTCTTTTTTTTGGCTTCTTAACCGTTCAGACGTATCCGAGTTTTTGATTTACAGCCTCCTGGGCAGCTCGGACGAATCCGAGTTTTGTTTACGAACTCTTGGGCCGCTCGAACGAATCCGAGTTTTGCTTACAACCTCTTGGGCCGCTCGGACGAATCCGAGTTTTGCGTACGACCTCTTGGGCCGGTCGGACGAATCTGAGTTTTGTAAGTCGCAGGTGACCTGCCTATTACTGGTAGTATCTCCTGATGTGAATGGCATTCCAAGTTCGGGGTACCAGCTTGCCCTCTTGGGCGCGCAATTTGTAAGCCCCTCCTCGAAGGATGGTGGAGACCAAAAACGGCCCTTCCCAATTTGACGAGAGTTTGTTTCTGTCGGTGTTTTTCCCTGTAACTTGCACGCTCCTCAGCACTAGATCCCTAACCTCGAACTGTCGCGCCTTTTCTTTTTTGTTGTAATAGCGGGCCACTTGTTACTGGTCGGCCGCTATCCTGAGTCTCACCTGATCGCGAACCTCCTTGAGCAGGTCGAGGTTTTCCCGGAGCCTCTGGCTGTTATCCGTCATGCTAAAGCATCCAACCCGAGGGCTGGTAGTGCCTACTTCTATTGAAATGACAGCTTCGAACCCGTAGCAAAGGCTGAAAGGGGTCCCCCTCGTGGGCTCTCTGGGCGTTGTCCTGTATGACCAGAGAACCGAGGGCAGCTCATGTACCCATGAGCCATCGGAACACTCTAGCATGGTCTTGAGCCCATGCAGGATCGTGCGGTTCATTACCTCCACCAGTTCGTTGGCCTGCGGGTATGCTACTGACTTGTGTACCAGGTTGATCCTCAGGTTGGTGCAATACTTAGTTAACTATTTTCTGATGAACTGCGTCCCGTTATTGGTCATGATGCACTCTGGTATTCCAAACTTGCATACGATATTCTGTCAGAGGAAATCCGTGGCATTTTGCTCTGTTATTCTAGCCAGTGGCACTGCCTCTACCCATTTGATGAAATAATCTATCCCAACGATCAGGAACTTTCTCTGTCCGAGAGCGAGGGGAAGTGGTCCGAGGATATCTAGCCCCCATTGGGCGAATGGCCACGGGGATTGTAGTGCTCGGAGATCTGTGTGGGGGCGATGGCTCATATTGCTGTGAAGTTGGCAGTTTTTGCATTTGCACACAAAATCCGTGACGTCATACTTCATCGTTGGCCAATAGTATTCTTGTCTCATAAGTTTAAAGGCTAGGTTCTTCCCCCCGATGTGGAATCCACGTACTCCGAGATGTACCTCCTGGAGGGCATACTCATCCTCCTCTGGGATAAGACACCTTAGGTAAGGGCCTGAGAAGCCTCGTCGATACAGCTGGCCATCCACGATCGTGTACCATCACGCCGTCTTTTTCACCTTCTTGGCTTCTTTTGGAACATCGGGCAGTGAGCCGTCGGATAAATACCTCAGATAATGAGTCATCCAGGTGCTTCCGTCCGCGACTTGCATTACCTCCTGTTCGAGGTCTTCGACGCTGGATCTTCTCAGGACTTCGCGCATTCCCCGAGCATACTGTTCCAGATCCCTATAAGTCGCGGCCCTTGCAAGTGTGTCGGCCTTGGCATTTTCCTCCCTCGGAATGTGGACAAACTCGGCTGTCTTGAAGTCCAGGATCATGCCTTTAACTTTGGAGAGGTATTTGGACAGCTGTGCGTTGTTGACATCAAAGCTTCCGCGGACCTGATTGATGACCAATTCTGAGTCGCTGTAGATGATCAAATCCCTGGCCGAGCACTCCTTGGCCAGTCGAAGTCCAGCCAACAAGGCCTCGTATTCTGCGACGTTGTTTTCTGGCCGAGAATCCCAGGGTCAGCGAGTATTTTATCTCCAGCCCCTTGGGCATACGCAAGACAACACCGGCTCCGCAGCCATCCTTCATGGAGGAGTCGTCCACGTGTAGGGTCCAAGTTGACGCCTTGTTGAACTCATCCACGTCAGTTTGGTTCTCATTGCCGTTGGGCAGCGCCGTTGTCTCGACAAGGAAGTCCGCGAGGGCTTGTCCCTTTAAGGCTGATCTCGAACGGAACTCTATATCAAATTCCCCCAATTCGATGGCCCACTTGATCAGTCACCCGGAGATCTCGGGCTTCTACAAGATGGCCCTTAGCGGCTGGTCGGTCAAGACTACTATCTTGTACGCCTGAAAATATGGCCTGAGCTTTCTTGCGGAATAAACCAATGCTAAGGCCACCTTTTTCGTGAGGAGATACCTGGTCTCGGCATCCGCAAGAGTTTGCTCACATAGTACACGATCTGCTGCCTCCCATGCTGCTCTAGCACTAGGGCCGAGCTTAACGCTGCATCGGACACGGAGAGGTACAGATATAGCTCAAGAGGTAGCTCTTGAGTCCTCAGAATGCATCCTCACAGTCGTCACTCCACCGGAAGTCTCGGCACTTTGTCCCCCTTAGGGCTTTGAAGAACGGCAGGTGCTTCTCGGCTGATTTCGCCAAGAAACGAGAGAGGGCGGCCACTCGCCCGGTAAGCTGCTGGATTTCCTTTACTGTCCACGGGGATCGCATGTTCAGGATCGCTTGGACCTTTTCTGGGTTTGCCTCGATTCCCCGATGCGACACAATGTAACCCAAGAATTTTCCCGAGGCGACACCGAAGGTACACTTACTCGGATTGAGCTTCATTCTGTGCGTCCTAAGCATGTGGAAGGTCTCGGCCAAGTCCCTAACGTGGTCGCTGGTCGTTCTGCTCTTGACGAGCATATTGTTAACGTACACTTCCACGTTTCTGCCGATTTGTTCTTTGAACATCTTGTTCACTAGTCGTTGATAAGTCGCTCCCGCGTTCTTGAGGCTAAAAGGCATCGCCTTATAGCAGTATGTCCCTTAGTCCGTCATGAACGATGTGTACTCCTCGTCCTTGGGACTCATTCTGATCTGGTTATAACCCGAGTATGCGTCCATGAAGCTTAAGAGTTCGTGGGCGGACGTCAAATCCACAAGTTAGTCAATTCTGGGCAGCGGGAAGCTATCCTTGGGACACGCCTTATTGAGGTCGGTGAAGTCCACGCACATCCTCCACTTCCCATTACTCTTCTTTACCATGACAACGTTGGCCAGCCAGTCCGGGTACTAAACTTTTTGGACGAATCCGACATCCAGGAGTTTCTTGACCTCCTCGCGGACAGCCACTAACTTTTCGATGGAGTAGTTCCTACGCTTTTGTCTGACTGGTTTGTGCCGAAGATAGATGCCTAGCTTGTGAACAATGATCTTAGAAGAGATCCCGGGCATGTCACTAGGCGACCATGCCAACACGTCCGAATTCTCTCGTAGGAAGCAGGTGAGCTGGTCCCTGACAATCTTTGGGAGTGAACTCCCTATCTAGACATATTTTTTCGGATCCGTCGGATCTAGGGGGACTCGGACGGTTGGCTCTCCCGGCTGAGTGTGTTGCAACGTGGCCTCATCCCTAAGGTCGAGGTCTTCCATTGGTTGTGGAAGTGTTACTTATGTGGTCTGCGCTAAGTAACACATTCGCCCATTGGATTGATCCCTGAGGACTTCTCCTATTCCACACGGGGTGGGAAACTTTATCATGAGATGCGGGATGGAGGTCACCGTACTGAATGCGGCCAAACAAGGTCGTCCGAGGATGGCTTTATAGATCGAGGGAAGGTCCAGTACCAGGAAGGTGAGGACCTTGGACGCAGTCCTCGGGTGCGTTTTCAGGGTTACCTCCAATTGGATGATACCCTAAACAGGCACTGGCTCATTGTCTAGCCTGTAGAGTGGCCCTTCTGGCCCCTTCATCCGATTTTTCTGGTAGTCAACAAATACTCGTTTCATTTGGTAGGCATTTGCTCAATCAGAAACGAGTGCAGTAACAACCAAGGGGTCGGAGTGAGAAGAGGTTACATGATCCAAATCTCTATTACTAAAGCAAATAACGTTGTCTTCACTCCTAAGCCCCATCCTCGACCTCTTTGCTGGCATGATCTCACGCCCATCACCTCCGGCCGGCCAGCTTGATATCATGTTCACGACTCCCACGACCACTCGGTTCCTGGGGGGTTCAGCTTCACCGTCGTCCGCTATTCCGAAAGTTTGTCCAGGTCTCTGAAGGAAACGGTTAAGGTGTTCCCTCTTGATCAGCTCTTCTATTTCCTTCTGTAGAGTCCTACAATCTTCCGTACTATGACCCCCGGAGCGGTAGTAGTCACAATATTTCATCTGGTCCCCACCTTCCGGATTCTTCAGCGGCTTGGGCCATTTTAGGAACTTTTCTCCCTGAATCTGCATCAGGACGTTGGTGCGGGTGTCATTTAGTGGCGTAAAGTGTGCAAGCGGCTCTCTCCGGGCGCTCTGCTCGGCCTTGTGCTGTTTCTTTGCCGCCTGAGGACCCTGATAGTTCCCGGCCTTCCTCTTGCCCTCTGCCACCTTCTGATGGGGGTGCTCATCCCTCTCTGGCCTCTTGGCGTCATTCGCCTCTTCCACCGCAATATAAGCCTTGGCCACGGCCTTGGCTTCTATGAAGGTCTAGGGACCCTTGTGGATGAGGTGCTTGAAGAATGCACCTCTTTCTAAAGCGGAGAGGAAAGTATTTAGCTTTACCTCGTCGGTCAATCTTGCGATTTGCCTGGCCTCCGCCACAAATCGAGCCAGGAATCCCCTCAAACTCTCCCTGACACCTTACTTAATCCACGTGAGGTGCCAGGGTTGCTTCTCCAATCTCCTGCTAGAGGCAAACTGAGACAGGAAGGCCGTCGCCAAGTCTCCGAAGTCGCGGATGGAGTCCGTCGGCATCTCATAGAACCACATCCTCGCGTCCCATTTCAGAGTCAAAGGGAAGCACTGGCACATGGTGGTCTCGTCCAGGCCCTACAGGCTCGGGTGCTCCTGGAAATGGTTGAGGTAATCCATGGGATCAACACTACCATCGTAGACCTCCAGAGTGGGCATTTTAAACTTAGGGGGGAGCACTCTTGTTTTGATCTCCGTGGAGAATGGGGATTGGAGTGCATTATCTCCCCCCCACTGCTTTCTCCGAGGATCTGGTTCCATCCTCTCTCCACTCGAGGTGGTGCAACTGCCTTCTTTTCGTTGAGGTAATGCCTCAACTCGTAAAACTCCTGAACTGTACGGCGCTCAGGGGCCGTGCGGGCTCCCCGTGGGGGAGCGTCTCGTGGAACCGCCTCCTGGTTGCTGCGCTCGTGGTGGTTCCACTGAGCTCCAGAATGACGCCTTTCAGGGCTTTCTTCTCAGACCCGAGGATCTGGTCGATCCTCAAGCCTCCGTGGGACTCTGCCGCTGGAGGCTACCTGGGTCCTCTGGTTTTCACATCGACTGGGCGGCTTCTTACAGCGATCTCCTTCCTTATCTCTGCCCTGTGACGCTCCAGCCTGGGAGGCCCCGGAGGGAGCCCCCCTCATCTGCTCATCGATCTTAGAGCAGAGCATGTTGAAGACTTAGGACATGTCTTTTATCCTCGCCGCCAAGGCCCTAACTGCAGGATCAGGGTGACTCTCCACCCCAGTGAAGGGGTCGGGGCCGCTATTGCGTGAGGCCACCTCCTTAGCGGGTGCACTCGCCTGTGCCCTCGTGTTTACCATTCTGGCTTTTGGAGTTGAAGTTGTTGTGGTGCTCGCGTACTTTTGAAAAGATATGAAAAGCAGACTTTCAGTTGCTTCTCACAGACGGCGCCAATATTGCGTCTGCATATTTCGACTTTTATCTATCAGAGTACGACCGGCCTTGTGCGTTCTTGGAAGGACGAAAACGGGCAACACAAAGTAAGTCATGAATAAACGGTACAAAAGAAGGACGAGGACACAAAGAGTACGCGCGATTTACGTGAAAAACCCCGTTATGAAAGAAGGGGTAAAAACCACGACAGCAGACGGAAAGTCCGAGAGGTTTTACTATTGCAGCGAAGGAATACAATGGGAGCCTGTGGAGAGATTTGTCTCCACAGTGGATTACAACGTGAGAAGTCTTGCTTCTTTTTTCCTTACTCTTTCCCTTCACTTTTTCTCTTTGCTTTTTCTCTTTTCTCTTCGAGAATTCTTCACAAAATGTGCTCAGGTAAAAACTTTTTGAATTCCCCTTTTGCTGCCTAAAGGGGGTATTTATAAGAGAAAATTGTACAGTTGGAAAGGAGACACGTGGCACTGGTGTGCCAAGGCCGCCCGCCACCGACTCTGCAAGTGCGGTGTGACAGGGACACTTGTCACAGTCTGCAGATACGGTGTGCGGGGGCGCCTGCTCTGCAGGTACGTCGTGTCAGGGATGCCGGCCTTGCGTATCCGGCATGTCAGAAGCCGTTGGATCTTTCATGGCAGCGCGTGCTCCACGAGTCATCTGAGCTAGCATCCTTGGTCATTTTGGTTCCTTATTTTGAGGAGGGCGCAGAAATGTTAAGGCTATCCTCGTCCGTTGAAAGTCCTACGCATCATTTGCTCGTTGCACTAGGTTCTCGGACGTTTCTTCTAGTAAAGGTCCTCGTGACTTGGTTGATGACGTTAGCCATACGTGGCGTCGTCGTTCTCATTTGAGTCAAAATGTCTTCCCGGACAGCCATTGCTATTCGGGGCTTCTTAGCCTAAATCCGTGGGCGCTTGGGACCAACTTAGTCTTTTTGCACCAAGTTGGGCTCGTGGGCCTCTTGGGCCAGCTTATCCTTGTGATCCTCTAGGCCCGCAATCACGATTTTGGGCCTTGGATTCTGGGACCCATCACTGCTTAAAAAATATATCATAAAAACTATCAAATTTCCTTGCCCAATTACCATAACTTATTATAAACGACACATTTTTTTAAAAAAAAATTGATGGGTACAGTATACCCAGCCTAGAAAACCATTCAAACCACTTTTTCTAATCCGATGGTGGTTATCTTCGGCGGTTGGTTACGGATAAGTGTGATCGGCGGTTATCTTTGGCCGTTGGCTATGGATAAAATCCTCCAACTATATTCACCCCAACAGGGAAAGGAGAAAAAAAGGAAAAGGAATGGGAGGAAAACGGCCAAAAACCTCTAGAAAGAAAGTTAAAAAGGAGGCCAGCCCTCCATCATCCCAAGTAGCAAGAATAGTTTCTCAAGGGCCAATCCAAACAATCCCTATCTCCCTCCAAGAGATTTCCTTCAAGGGACATCCCTTCTCAGGCACACTTCTAAGCCGTCTATCAAATGGATGCATCCACGCTCAACCCACCACACATGCATCCTCTATTTATCTTTTTATATTCTTTAAAAGACATCTGACTTGAGCGTCGGAGGGTTTACGGTGAGAGCAATTTTCGCCGACCTCTGACATCTTATTTTTAGTTGTGGTGCACAGTATTCAGGTTTGAAGCTATGGAGAGTAGATCCGCATCAGATCGATCAGCAAGAAGATCCGATTTGCAGTCCCTGATCCGTATGATAACCTGTATTCTTGGGACGCAACATTATCGTCATCTGTGGGAACTGGACAAAAAGTCAGTTTTACCACTAAAAAGCATAAAAACAAAATTGACGCACTTATAGCAAGCATTTCGACCAGAGAAATTAAACGACTTCCTAAACAAATGATGGCAGTGCTCACCCTGCCATTGGTGCATTGACGCTTGGGGGCTGGGGGCTACTTCCTATCTTCTACGATTTCCTAGTAAGGAGAAGTCAGAGAGCCAAGCCAAAGCCCAGTGACGCTCTCACCACTCCTAATGATTCTGCAAATACCCTTAAAGAAATCGACAAGCGTTTTTCATGCAAGAGATCAATACTCGCGCAGATTATGCATCCAAAATACTCCAGGCTTTGTGTGCACGACATAGTCATCAAAAGCTGGGATCTTCTCCTCAACACCGGTCTCCAACATAATAAAAAAAAGGCCCAGATTTGGCCCACGGCTGTTTGACTAAGTCAAACCGGCTCCAATTTTCTTCCTTAAAAAAAAATTTTTGCCCACAGCCGTACTCCCTTTTCCACGGCCGGTTTGACTTAGTCAAACCGGCCTCTACTCCCTTTTCATAAAATAAAAAAAATAAAAGAGAGAAAACGGAAAAGAGGAACAGATCGGGCAGCCATGCAGCAGAAGAGAAAGAAGAAAAAGGGGAGAGAGGAGGAAGACGGCGGCAAGGCTAGCAGCGGCAGCGACCACCGTCGCCTGAGGAAGCGTAGCCCAGATCTGAAGCCGGTGATGCCTTCTTCCCATTTCCCCTACAATTTCTTGCCGAGATATGAATGGAGAAAGAAGATCATGAGCCAAAAGGAACCACCGCCGCTATCACCGCCATCGCCGGAAGAAAATCTCCAAATCAAGGCAAGCAATATCTTCCACCCTCTTTGAGGATACATTTATTGCGGTTTCATGTGGCAATTTTATGGTGATTCGGCAAGATTTTGGTGCATTGTTTAACGTGGGGCGATACAGAGAAGAAGGCACTGACGGCGCTCGCGTAAGTTGCCGTTGCCACCAATTCCGTCACCAGACTGTCGACATCGCCCGTACGACTTCACCGGTGTTCTTCAAAGCCCTCTCTCTGATTCCTCAAACCACGCACAAAATTAACTCCAGGCTTCCTCGGCTCATTTTCAATTCTGTGCCAAAATCTAAACCGGCATTTCCTCTCACAAAAAAACCGATTTCAATTCCAACCGGCATCTTCTTTCATAAATGCCCGGTCCCAATGCCAACTCAGCAGGTTTTGCCCAAGCCGGCAGTTTCTCTCACAGGTGCCCGATTCTAAGCGGCATCTCCTCTCACAAATGCCGATCCAGAAACCGGATCCAGCAGGCAACCAACTAAGAAAAAAAAAAGGGAGAAGATCGGCGGCGACTGCCATCGTCGGAGGAGGAGACGATGCCCAGAACTGACGCTGTTGAAGCCTTCTCCACATTTCCCCTCGATTTTATGCCGCAATATGAAGAGGTGTAGTGCAATCACGAAGCCTTTTGGTGCGATAGCCACCATCTCCGCCGCCATCATCGTCGGAGCAAAATCAACAAGTCAAGGCAAGTGAATCCTTCCTTCTTTTTGAGGATGCCGGTGTTGTGCTTGCATGTGGCAAATTTGAAGCGAACTGGCCAGATTTTGGTGTATTGTGTGGCGAAGAGAGGAAGAAAGCGTTGATGGGGCTCGCTTAAGCTACCATCTCATCCCCACCTCCGGGTGGCTGTCACCGTTACTGATGACGCCACCCATGTCGAGACAACCCTTCACCGATGTTCATCATCATCGCTTCTCTATCTGATTCCTCAAATCACACCGACTACAGCTCTCTTTGGTTCCTCAAACCGCGCACAGAGCCAATCCATCCAAAAGCAGATCAACCTGTGCAGAAGCTGAGCATTTGGCCCGTGAAAGTCATTCCACTGATTTTCACTTCGCTCCAAAAATCACTCCGGCTCCCAGAAGTGCACATCCACTCCGGAAGGCTGCCAACTCCGGACTTCGGCTAACTCCGAACTTCAATCGGCTTCAAATTTCAGCGCAGATTTTCCCTAGTGGCACGAAGCACTCTGGAAATCTCTCCTAAATTAAGCACTCTAGTAGCAACTCAACTAGTCAAAGTCCGCATCGGCTCCTTGAACCACTTCGGCTGCCAAAATCAACTCCGGCAGTTTCTCTCATAGGTGCTCGATTCTAAGCGGCAATTTCCTCTCACAAAATTGTTAACCGGTAATTTCCTCTTATAGCTGCCGGGCACAACTGCAAACCGGTTACTCCTCCCACGATCAGCCAGCCCAAGTTGCTTCTGGAAACCAATGCCAGGATTTCCTCTAACAATTGGCCGGTCCTTCCCAAACCGGCAATTCCTCTCATATACAGTCGGTTCATTTTCACTCCTACGCGTAAAAGCCAGTCCACTCCGGATCTCAGTCTCACAATCGGCCGATTCAGATTTTACTCCGGCAGCAGATTTACTACGGCGTCCCAAATCCACTCCTACCTCATTTCACTTCGGCGCTTGATTTCTCAGCAAGCCGGTAGTAATTATGGCTCTCAGATTCACTCCAACAATTTGTCTCTCATCAAGCTGATTTAGATTCATTCTGGCAAGTTAATTCCGTCACTCTAGAAGTAGCCAAAATCCACTGCAGTGCAAAAGCCGGAGTAAGCTGGATCAGCATTTCAACTCTCTGCCAACCAGGTCTACACCTCCGACCAAAAAAGCATTCTGGCTCTCTATTAGTAGGCAGAGATACTCCGATGCTCAAAGTAGGAATTGTAGTAGTTCAGTCTGGCTTTCAATTGCCACTTTGGCAGCAATTTAGCCTACCTAGATATTCTCTACAAGCGGCAGAATCCACTCTGGCTCTCCGTCTCTCATTCAACCAGTTTGGCATGCCATTTCAGACGGTTGAAGTGCATTCAATCTGGAATCATATTCGTCATTTAACCGGTTTGACTCTGGCATCCAACGTGTATTTTGCCGGTTTGGGTAGTCAGGCAACCAGCCGGTTGAAATCTACTCTAGCCACAGATCACTCCGGCTCTCAAAATCAACTCCGGTATTTCCTCTCATGAACAGCGGGTTTGACCAAGTCAAGCCAGCTCCTGTGGAAACATTCCGAAAGTTTCTCTCACAGCTGCCCAGTTAAAAGTACTCCAGATTTTTCTTCTTGCAGCTGCCCGGTTAAAAGCACTTTGGATTTACCATTCACAATTGCCTGTAGAAGCTCTCCAGGAACAAGCATTCTGTATGCGAAGCACTCCGAAAATCTCTTGCAAATTTCCAAACGACATTTTCCCTCACAAATTGGAGGGTATTTCCTCTCACTCCGGAAGCAGCACGGTAGCTCAAAGCACTCCGAAAATCCCTTGTAGATTACCGGTCGGTTTTTTCTCTCACAAGTTTCCAAATCGGCATTTGAAAGTGCCAAAAACCGATTTCAATTCAAATCGGCTGAGAAAAATCAGAATCAGCATTTGAAAGTGTCAAAAACCGATTTCAATTCAAATCAGTTGAGGAAAATTAGAATTGGCATTTGAAGGTGTAAAAACCGATTTAAATTCTAATCGGTATTTCCTATTACAACTTCCCGGTCTGTATTTTTCTACCTGACATTCCTGCTTAGAACCACTCCATCCAAAAGCGTTATACCCCGCTCAAAATCCACTCCGGATTTCTGTCTCACGTTTAGTCGGTTCAGATTCCACTTCGGCTCTACACTTCTTCTCTCACACAACCGGTCCAAGTCCGCTTCGGTGTGCCAGATACGAACTGCCGAAACTTACATCTAGTCTGCTTGAGAGCTCTCTTGCAAGATTATGTCACTCCTGGAGATCATCTCAATCCGGAAGATTACTCAGTTTGGATTCTTTGTCCACTCTGAAGGTATTTTCACTCTGGAATTTCATCTGACTCTAGATTTCAGCCACTCCGGAGGTTTCATTTACTTCGGATTTGCCGCACACCAAATTTCCCTCCGGTCAAGGGCCGATCCAAACAATCCCCATCTCCCTCCAAGAGATTCCCTTCAAGGGACATCCCTTCTCAGGCACACTTCTAAACCGTCTATTAATAGGACGCATTCACGCTCAACCCACCACACATGCATCCTCCATTTATCTTTTTATATTCTTTAAAAAACATCTGACTTGAGCGTCGGAGGGTTTATGGTGGGAGCAATTTCCGCCGACCTCTGACATCTCGTTTTTAGTTGTGTTGCGTAGGATTCAGGTTTGAAGTTATGGAGAGTGGATCCACGTCAGATCGATCAGCAAGAAGATCCGATTTGCAGTCCCTGATCCGTATGATAACCCGTATTCCTGGGACGCAACACCAGGCAAGTAAAATTCTTCCTTCCCTTGCAAGTCAATCATTCCTTTCTCCTTGTTAATGTTAATCCGTAAGTTTCTATGCCGTGATTTTTTGGGAATTGACTGAAATTTGGTCGTGAAGTGAGAAATTGGAAAAACAGGGGAAGTGTTGAACTAAGAAGAAACCGAAGCTCTTGGATGCTTTAGGATCATGTTTTTGTGTGATTCCTTGCTACAACCATGTTAGAAATTAGTCGTTTATATGTTAGATGTGGGAAGTGCGAAATTTGAATGAACAGGACTGGATGAACACAAAGAACAAAGGCTTAGAAGTTTATGAATTGTAACGTTGAATACTAATTCCATGAGGATTTGAAATTGGGTAAATCTGTTATTCATTTGGACATACGCTTAATTAGTGTTCAGTATGATAATTTCTAGTATATTTAGTCTCTGTTTTTGAAACCTCTGTGAATGTTGACAGTACTTAATTTAATCTGTAAGTTTTTGTTTTTATCCGCGAACGTAAGCTTAAGTAGTTGCCATGAACTATAATAATTGATGAGATATGTTTGTACACACACACATACGTACAAATATATGTAGGTAAATATATATACAAGTATGCTGGTATTTATATACATATGAGGACATGATGCTTATACAGGTATGTATACTGTTAGTGCATGTATATATTTATATTATAAGTTGGATTAAAGATGAAATTAAAGGTATTTTATTATTTTGATTGGACTCTCATGGAACTAGGGGGGATTGAATAAGATTGTTAATTGTGAGATTTGTTGGGAACAACCAAGTAAGAGATATTTTGTGGCCTAAAAAGTAAGATTGGTACACTAAAATAGCAAGTAAATATCAAATAAAATATTAAGAGATCCAGTTGAATATTCAGTTCATTCTTGAATTTTTCTTTTTTTTCCTTGTAATCGATTCTTTGTATTAATTTTGTTGCGTTCCGGTTTTTGGGGTCCGGGGCAACATAAAAGTTTAGAGTTTGGAGATAGAGAGAGAGAGAGAGATGAGACCAGATTTTTACGTGGAAAACCTCCCCTTAAAATGAGGAGGAAAAACCACGATGCTTGGAGCCTGAAACGGGTTTTCACTAATTGATCATTTGTGGTGTACACAATACAAAGTGGGGAGATGAACCCTCTTTTTTCCTTCTTTTATCTTTTTACTAGTGAGGAGGGAGATCCGGAGAATCCTTAAGGCTCCAAGAGATCTCGAGAGGAAAAGTCCTTCTTTGTGTGCTTTTGGTATGTATTTATAGAGAAATGGGGTTGTTGAAGACGTCCACGTGGCTACTGGTATGCCCATGCGCCTATTGAGGTCTACTGGGAGGGCGGCCACCTACTCCCCTGACACAGCCATGCTGTGTCAGGCACGCTGGCGTGTTCAGGGAGTCAACTTCCAACGGCGCTCGACCTGCCACACCCTGTCAGGAATGCCAGTCCTGAAGTGACTGGGCATGTTCTGAGGTTTGGTGGTGGCGTGACGCATGAGTTGCGTGTCTTTTGGTGAATGTGGGGCTGAGCTGGCATTCTCGGACATCTTGGAGAGTCCTCGTCCCTTTCTGGCCTTATTATCCTTGGGATGAGTCCGCGTACTATAAGCCATGTTGTGTTTGTTCTCGGACGGGATGAGAGGGCTCTCGGTCGTTAACTGCGGTAGTGGCTTGCTAAAGGCCTTTGGGCCCATTGTGGAATGTCCTCGAGCTTATCTCTCCTTACGCGATTTTTGGGCAATCTAACAACCTGGGCCTCTCGGGTCAAGTACTCGCCCACTTTGCCCGTCCTTTTAGTGACCCTGGGTATTGGAACCCAACAAATTTAGACTTATATGTATAATTTATTGGTATTTTTTGGATAACTCAATGATAATATACGAAGATTTTAAAATATTTGGGTGAACCAAAAACTATAATATTTTAGGTTAATCTATACTTTTTTGATACTTATTTCAATTTAGAAGTCGAAGTTGTTGATCTTGAGGAGGAGCGCTTATAATCTAGTAATAATTGTAGGATATGATATTAAAGATATCATTGACAATGGACACCATATATGGTATAATATGATACGGGTATAAAATTTGGGATGATTGTTGGTGTAGTGAAGATACCATAAATATTAGGTAATCTCATGGTATTTATCCAATTGTTGAGCCGTAAATATGCGATATTTGGCTCACTATAATAAAATAAGATTTAGAAAAATTTTTATTATCTTGTACAATGGTTACCTGTGTTGAGTTAATATTCAAATTTAGTAAAATTTCTATTGCATTCTAAATGTCTAATTGGCCTTATAGTTTGATGGGTACACCAATAATGGGCTGGCCCAAAGAAATGTCAACAGAAGCCCAAGAAGGTCGGTCAACATTTTTGACGGCCCATTAAGAAGACGGGCACAGGAACGCGGGAGAGCCCAAGACGGTCAACGTTGGCGTTGACCGTCTTAGCTTCCAACTCGCTCACAGACGATCAACTCAAGGTTGACCAGTTTGATTGAGCCTTTAAAAGCTTTGCTACAGTGATGAACCTATTCCATTTTGGCCCACAGCCCATCAGTTGATCGCCGGCTATTCTCGCTTCGTTCTCCACGAAGGCGGCCAACACCACTGACAGTCAACTCAGATGTTGACCGTCCGCCCCCTATACATTGAGCCCAAATAACGTCTTTCTACAGTAATGGGCCTGCTCCGTTTGGGCCCACCACTCATCAGACGGCCAATCACAGCTTTTCACGCGTCTCCCACGATTTCAACTGGCGCCAAAGGGGATATCAGCAATCTTGACACCTCCCATATAAGGAAGACGCCCGATTCCTTGCCAGCCAAGGCACCACAATGGTAACATGCTGAGGAGGAAAGAAATTAGTTTGGAAAGTGGACGGCCGTCTCACAAGGCAATAATCCTTCACAACTTGGCAACAGGCATCGACCTCCAGAAGGAAAACCAGCCAGCAGATCACAAGGACGATTACTCCTTCCAAAGAAGAGGATCGCCATCTAGGCCATAAGAAAAGGCTCTGAATTCACCATCGAAAAAGAAAAAAAGGGGGGAAAAGAAAAAGGCTCTCATTCAGACTAAAAAAACCCTAAGTGTTCGGAGAAATGGACTCTCTCTCCCTGGACAGCCAAACTCTCAAACACGATCAAACTCCAAGGCAATGAACGAGTCTCTACAGCCGTTCTCTGCCTTCCCACCATCCAGATACGAGAAAGGCCTTGCGTCTCTCTGACATCTGGAACAAAACACTCTCCACCCCTCTCCCATTGCTCTCACGCAATTTCAATTTCTTCTCTCTTGAAGGCTGTTTGACTGACTTGAGCGTCGGAGTATTTTCGGTGGGATTATATCCCGCCGTTAACGCTGACCTCTTGTTCGTTTTAGTGGTGTGCAGGATTCGCACTCAGTGAACGGAGCCGGTTTAATCCATCCAAGAGAATCCGAATCTGTTCGAAGTCGGATCCAGGTACGTATCATTGGCGCCGTCTGTGGGAAGCGCTTACGAAAAGCTTATCACAAAAAATCTGCACAAACTTTCTCTGTCACCTTCTGCTTTAACAATGGTGAACACGAGAGTACAAGCTAGCGACCCCGCTAGAGAGACCGCTAACCCCGACCAGGACTATGCTGCTGATGTCCTAGTCAACGGGGCCACAGGCAGTGTTCCACCGCCTTACATTCAACAACTGGTGGAGCAGATGCAGGCTAACAATCGCCTGCTCCAACTGCTTTGCGCACAGAAAGAACAACAATAGCCAGTGGCTCCACCAGCCGCCATTCCCGCTCCTGCCACCAAAAAGGGTGGCCTAAGGAAGAAGAATCCGGCCAAAAGGCCTGCCAAAGCCGAAAACAATCCAACTCAGGCGTCCTCCCGCGTTCCTGGCCAGAACAGGCCAATGGAACGCTCCGAGAGTACGTCTCCGACAGAGAGCCTGGAAAGAAGAAATCCTCGATACTCTCGGGCAAAAGACCACCACACAGTCCAGAAGCGAGCCTCCAGGACTACCAGGTCCACTGGAGGCAACAACCGACCGGCTGCTGAACCCACCGGGGATAAGACGGAGTTGAGAAATTTCCTTAACTCCAAACGATCCGCAAACGCTACTCACTCCGATCCGCGAGTGGACCAAATCTGGAACCACGTGTTCCAGAATGACGAGCGCGCCATCGACTTGGACAGATCACCTTTCACTACAGAAATCTTGAGCCGTCCTCTGCCGTCCAAGTTTAAAATGCCGTCCCTTGACTTATACGATGGGGGCAGTGATCCGGTTGACCACCTGGATCACTTCCGCACCCATCTAAGTCTACAAGGGCTAGAAGACTCAGCGATGTGTCGCTGCTTCCCGCTCACGCTGAAGGGAGACGCCAGAATCTGGTTTCACCATCTCCCTTCAGGCACTGTTAGCAGTTTTCGTGAACTCACGGATCTCTTCCTGGCTCAATACGCTTCGAGCCGACGGGAAGAGAAGCAGCCGTGGCATCTCTCCCACATAAAGCAGAAACCGGGAGAGAACCCACGGCGTTTCCTGGATCGCTTCGCGGCTGAGGCCAGAAGGATCCCCAGGATCACGGAAAAGATGAAGTTGGGCAGCTTCATCTCAGCGCTTACTTTCGGTGACTTCTTTAAGTACCTGGCTCATAAGAACCCTCAGACTTTCCGCGATGCGGAATCTATCACCAGGGCCTACGCTGCAGCAGAAGATGCCAACGAGGCAAAACGTCCTGAGCGGGCGGATCAGCCTCGACCGTTCCCTGGTGAAGGGAAAAAAAAGTACATTGGCGGAGAACATTCCCGCCAGAAGCAGCGCCGGACTGGGCCCCCAGAACGCAAAGATCACGGGCCCACCACTTTCACGCCCTTGACAGACACGCGCTCCAATGTCCTGATACAGATCCACGGAAAAAAGTTTTTGAAGTGGGCAAAAATGCTGAAGAAAGACTCTGAAAATCAGTCCAAGTACTGTGACTTCCATCGTTCTGCTGGCCACTCAACCGAAGACTGTAAAACACTACAGAGGGAAATCGAGGACCTGATTCACAGAGGACATCTCACCCGATTTGTTAAGGGACCTGGACAGAATTCAGGAGCGGCTGACGAGGAGGGGCAGGACCAGACGGCTCCTTGGAACAGGATCACGGTAGGAGTAGTTAATATGGTCACTACCCGACCTACCAGGAGTCCGGCAGACAGCAATGAGCAGCAGACTGGGAGGAAGAAGCCACGCACAGTAGACAACATCATTAGCTTCAGTGATTGTGACTCAAACCATGTAATCTCCCCCCATGCTGACCCCTTGTAATTTCGGCACTTGTTTCAGACGATACTTCATACTACCAGCTGAAACGAGTCTTTATTAATAATGGTAGCTCTAAAGATTTACTTTACCTGGACGCATTCTTTAAATTGGGCCTAAAAAAGAATCAACTAAAACCTGTTGAAGGACCCTTGTATGGCCTTGATAATGAACCAGTGCCCGTTCAAGGGACAGTCCAACTTGAAGTCACCCTAAGCACCTACCCGAAAACAGTAAGTCGCATGCTAACCTTTCTGGTAGTTGACCTGCCCTCAGTATACAACGCTATACTAGGCAGACCTTGCCTGGTGACATTCGGGGCAGTTACCTCAATTTCGCACCTCAAAATAAAATTCCCAACACCCTACGGTGTCGGTGAAGTGTTAGGTGACCAAATAGTTGGGCGGACATGCTACATGTCCCAGATTGCCCCTAGTGGCAGAACTGGCACGGAGGGAGAACTCGATCATCGAGACGAGACCACTCTATAACAGGCGCAGTCTGGCGAAACTACGGATCTGGTCCCACAGGACCCAGGGGAATCGGATAAGTGTGTCCAGATCGGCGGCTAACTCACCGGGGAACTACGCGATGAATTGATCGCGTTTCTACGAAGGAATGCGGAGCTTTTTGCTTGGACTCCCGCAGATATGCCTGGGATTTCAGCTGAGGTGATGGTCCACAAGTTGCGCCTTGATCTAGACCAAAAACCGGTCAGACAGAAATGAAGGAACCACTCTGTCGAAAAGCTGATCACCATCCGAGAGGAGGTGAAAAAGCTACTAGACGCTGGGTTTATTAGAGAAATCCAGTACCCGGATTGGCTCTCGAACGTCATCTTGGTCAAAAAGAGCAACGAAAAATGGCGAATGTGCGTCGATTTTATCGACGTGAACAAGGCCTGCCTGAAAGACAGCTTTCCCTTGCCTCGGATTGACCTGCTGGTTGACTCCATAGCAGGGCATGAGCTGCTAAGCTTCATGGACGCTTATTCGGGCTACAACCAGATTAGAATGAGTCTGGAAGACGAGGAGCATACCTCGTTCATGACGGACCAGGGGACCTACTGCTACAAAGTAATGCCCTTTAGACTAAAAAACGCTGGAGCAACTTACTAGCGACTAGTCAATAGGATGTTCGAAAAGCCGATTGGTCGCAACATGGAGGTCCACGTCAACGACATGCTCGTCAAGAGCAGAGTCACTGGCGACCACATACGTGACCTGAGAGAGTCATTTGAAGTGCTCCGTCAGCACCAAATGAAGCTAAATCCAGCCAAGTGCATCTTCAGGGTAGCCTCTCGGAAGTTCTTGGGTTTCATCGTCTCCCAGCGGGGGATCGAGGCAAACCCAGAGAAGATTAAGGCCCTGGCTGACATGGCTCCCCCACGAAACGTAAAAGACGTCCAGCGATTGACTGGGCGGCTGGCAGCTTTGTCCCGCTTCCTCGCGAAGTCTGGAGACAAGTACCAGCCCTTCTTTAAAGCCCTGAGAGGGACAAAATCCAATGGATTTCAGTGGATGGCTGACTGCCAGTCCGCCTTCAATGAGTTAAAGCAGTACCTGGCCAGCCCACCATTGCTAGCGTCACCAAAGGACGGGGAGGAGCTGTACCTTTACCTGGCAGTATCGGAAGTGTCCCTCAGCTCCGTCCTCATGCGCCAGGAATCCGATATCCAGCAGCCGGTCTACTATGTAAGCAAAATATTGACTGGCCCCAAAACTCGCTATCCGCACGCTGAAAAAATGACACTGGCGCTTATCTTCGCAGCCCAAAAGTTAAGGCCGTACTTTCAGGCACACCGCATAGTGGTCCTTACTGACCAGCCACTGAAGGGCATACTCCAGAAACTTGACGTTTCTGGATGGCTCGTGAAGTGGGCTATTGAATTGGGTGAGTTTGACATCGAATTCAGGCTCAGACCTGCCATAAAGGTGCAGGCTCTGGCTGACTTCATCGTTGAGACCACGACCCCAATTCACGAGGAACAACCCACGAAAAATGAAGAACAACCCAACGAGGTCCCAGAATGGGCACTCCACGTGGACGGATCATCCACGGACAGTGGCAGCGGAGTAGGGGTGATCCTAACGACCCCCGATGGATTCGAAATCAAGTATTCCCTGAAACTTGATTTCCCAGCAACCAACAACATCGCTGAGTACGAAGCCTTGCTAGCTGGCTTGCGGTTAGCAAAGGAGTGCTCTGCCAAGA